>SNQJ01S0049817.1:2564-23170 GCA_010110895.2 Picea sitchensis | reverse complement strand
CTTTTCAAATAGGACTTCATTATTTTCTTGTAATGATTATGAATCTTTTTCTTTATATAAAACATTTTCAACATTGTTTGATAATATCAAAACTATTTCCTTTCACCTTCACCATTAGTCAAACATGCTCCTCATGAAATGATGGCGTCAAAGACAATGTCTCAATGGTATCAATGGCAACATCTCAATCATGCTTGACCATCACTTTGACATCAATGACAATTTCATCTGACATTTAACAAAAAATTATCACTTCAATTGTTGACATCAATGACAATCTCATCTGATGTACTTTATCATTACAGATAATCACATCGACCGTTGACATCAATGACTATTGACATACAATGATTGTTGACATCAATGATAATCTGTCCAACACCTATAATCCACACATACTCATATCGTGCTTTGCTTCTTGGTGATGGGTACAATGTTGGAGAACCATTTTGTAAGGAGCATGGGATAGATAAAACCAATGTTCAATAATTTTTCAACTTCGGTCTTAATTGTTGCGACATTTCATGGGTCAACTAGATGGAGCCATTGTCAAATTGGATGAGCTCTAAGGTATGTCTTAATTTCATGAACAACAATCTATGGGTTGATTCCTGACATTTATTCATATGACCAGGTGAAAATATCATGAAACTCTTTAAAAAGGGTAGTGTAACATTAAATCTCTTCGAGAGAGAAATATGCACCTATCTATATGTGTTCCATGATCCCAGGTTTGACTAAAATATCGATTGAGATAGTCTTAGAAATATTTCTCAAGTTTCCTTCTGATGGGGGTGAATATGACGTGGATGGTAATGAGGATGGGTCTTGGGTGTCAATAGAAATGAGGGTTTGAATATATGATTCTTTCCTCTCTTCAGTGGGAAGAAAAGAGGATTGGTGGTGATGGTCTTCCTAGGGTTGGTCTTGAAGAGACATGACTTCCATTATAGATTCATCGGATGGGAAGATGAGATCTAGGAAATCATCCTTGAAATGTTTAGGGGTAACTCAGTAAGGAGAGGAGAACTGATCTGGCGCCTCATCCGTAAGGAGTTTAGAATCAATGTTAGCATATTTATTTGTTGTCTGGATAGCTATATATGATAATTCAGCTGGGGATAACGACATGGTAGCTCCGAAATATTTGACATTGGAAGAGTGAGGAATTACCCAAGGATTGTAAGAATCAAGGTATTTACCGCAAAAGGAAGAAATAATATTTATTGGAGCTATTTGAGAGATATCGGGTGGGGGTAAAGGGAATGTTCCAATAAGGGTTGGATAAATGCCTACACTGATACTCTCATATTCATGTGTTGAATCACATAAGAATGGTACATTTGTGCTGGGATTAAGTCACACGTTGAGAGTACAATAATCAAGTTGGTCTATTGTCACTATCTTTCCGTGGTAAGGAAAGCGGATAATTCGAAGGATAGAAGATGCTACTTCCTTCATAGAATAAAACCATGTATGACCTAAAAGGATATTGTAGTCGATATTAGCATCAATTACTTCTACTTTGACAGAGGCGGTTTTACCAGCCAGTTTGATTGGTAGGGAGGGAAAAATACCATGAGGTTTGAAAAAATGTCCATCAAATGCCTTCAAGATGGTTTCCTATGTAGTAAGTTGTGGAGAGACTAAGGCTTTCCAACAAGTCATTGACATAATACAAGTGGTTGCACCTTCATCGATCACGGTTCAAAAAACATTGTTTTTAAGTGAACAAACAATGATCTGTAATGAAATTTGGTGTGAAAGGCGGGGTTCACTTTGGTCCACATTAAAAGAAATAATGTTTCACTCTGAGGGATCAATTCCTGCAACGGTTGTTAATAAATATTTTTGTTGGGTTGGACAGCTCTGTAATACTTCAAGGGTGGACATGGTGCACGAGACTTGAGAAAGATCCTCCACTATACTATAGTGTTGGGTTGCTCGAGCGTTAGGGTTATGTGTCATTCGATGAAGTACCCCTTTGGGAGGGATAAAAGTGGGTTCTGTACTTGTTTTCTCGAGACTTAGAGGGCCATTTAGTGGTGTTGAGATAGGATGATATTTTGGTGGAAGGTTTGCCTCCAGAAAGTCGTAATTCTTTGTTCTGGTGGATAATGTCATGAATTTAACCATCAAGATATTTGCAGTTGAGGACTTAGGGTTTCCCCCAGGTGGGGGTGGTTGTGTTTGCACAACCATTTTTTGTTGCTGGGGGGGAAAGGGTTTGTTAACACTGTAGGTGTAGAAGAGGATGTGCCTTGTTCTAGATAGTGGTGAATTTCAGCAAGATGAGGGAAGTCTTTGGTGAAATGATCCTCCTTACAAATCATGAAGGGATATTTGAACTTTCATTTAGGTTTTCCCTCAACATTGTTTTCTTATGTCTTGGGGCTTGACTGCTCGGAAGGGTTTTTCTTCTTATTATTATTTCTACCCTTATTTTTTCCTCCGGATGACTGTGGGTTTTTGGGTGCAGTGGATTTCATTGAATTAAACTTGGAGGTTTGGGCAGGGCGATTTGTTGGAGTGCTTATGTGGAAAAATGAATTGGGACTGGTGGATTTACTTGATGGGTTGTGTTTCCTAGTCATCTTCCCGGATGAATTAGTAGAAACAAGACTGATGATACCATCGGCATGGGGTCTGGGTAGTGGTTTTGTTGGGTCATTCGATGGTCGAGGATCATGGGAAATCAAGTCGTATAACGTGTTGGACTGAGAATATACTAAATCTAGATACTAGGCATGAGATATGTCTTGTTCCTATGTAATGACACCTCCCATGGTGAAATCTCAAGCGATAGGTGGAAGAAGAGACTTGGTAAACCAATCAGCTAATATTCGATCTAGGATTGTGGCTTTAACTAGTCATCGTTGACGTCGCCACTCATGAATATGATTAGAGACATGGGTGGAGGTCTAATGGCGTAACGATGTTAAAATTTCAGTACCGGTTTCATATCTAATCGGTAATTCAAAGTGTGTCAAAAATTCCATAGAAAGTGAATTAAAGTCATCAAAGGAGTTTCTCAAAAGTTCTAGACACCATTTGGTTGCGACTCCTATAAGAGTTCACTAGAGAAGTCGTAGCCAGATGGAATCATCCATCAAGGAGTTCAAAGAACATCATAGGTGAAAAGTCATCATGTGATTGTGTAGATCTTCTTCATCCTTTCCGACAAACCTTGGAATATTGGAAGGGAGTTTGGCAAGAATGGGGGTCCAGAAAGGGGAGTGTCATATGGGATCATTAGTCAACCTTGAAATTTTAGGAAAATCTAAAAATGAAAGTTGTTTTTTGACCTATGGAGGTGGATTATGTGGTCCTCCTCCATATGGGTGTTGTTTTGGATGTCCTCCTCCATAAGGTGGTCTGCCAGGGGGTCCTCCACCATAGGGAGGTCCTTCGGGGGGTCCTCCTCCATAATGTGGTCCCCCATAAGGTATTCCTCGATAGGGGGGTCCTCTGGGAGGTCCTCCCGGGGGTCCTCCACCATAAGGTGGTCCCCCTCCACCGTGGGGTGGTCCGATAGGGGTTTTTCCAAGGGGTCCTCCAGGAATTCCTCCACCAAAGGGTGGGCCTCCAGGGGTTCCTCCTATTTGAGGAGGTTGGCTCCATACGGTATTAGATATTCCTAGGTATGGATGACTATATAGTAGGCTACTGGTAGAGGGAATAGTTTGGCCCCATGATGGGTATTTTTCGGTAGCTGGGGCTTTCTCCCTAGTTGTTTGGTGTCCCCATAATGAATATGGCCTTGAAAATGGGTTTTCCCCCCTAGTGGGTAGTTTCCACCAACTAGATAAAGGTTGTCTCCCAATAGTAGGTAATACCCATGTTAAAAATGATCTGGAAGTCAAGGGTTGCCCCACGATAGGATGTTGGATGGACATTTTTCCTAGGTATAGGGGTTGTCCCCCAATGAAAGGTTGGCTCATGGATATATATTGGCCAAAACCCATTAGTTGGTTTCTTTGGGGAGTTAATCCTCCAGATGAAGGTTTTTGTCCAAAGAGGTTGGGATCGCCTCCCAAGAATAAAGGGGTAAAAAAAGGTTTCCCCTCGGTGAGGGGTGTAAAAGGTTATGTTATTGAAGGTGGTGATACAATGGTGGGGACAACATATGATATAGATTCATGTGTTGATGTTTGGGTTGTGGCAACGTTTGGCTGAGTCGGTTGTGGTGTAGAGTGGATGGGGGAAGGATTGGGGAAAATAAGTTTGGAATATATGGGGGATACTAGATATGGGGCATTGAGGGGTATGTGAAGAAGCATATGATTGATCAGGTCGCAATAGTTTGAAATAAAATTATATGATTGTATCTACTCTAGCGAGGATATCACGAGGTTTTTTAGGGGTTCATGTAGGGTCACATGGACCCAGAACCCTTGGTGGTGTAGTGAAACCATCTGCTAAATGGATTTGTTGGGTTTCCATATTCACGACGTCTTCATAGGGTAAAAGAGATATACGTTGGTAATCAGTACCAAGTTCAGGTTCTCCTGTAGAGTTTACTTGAATAAGGAGGGGACTGAAAGAGTCAGTCAAGGGTGGATTTGGAGGGAGTACAAAACCTTCTCGAATGTTATCTCCTTCTAGGTGTTCAAGCAAGGGGGTAACAAAAATTCCATCCTTGGAGTGGTTTTCCTCTCGAAGGTGATATTCAGGTGAGTTGGGAGGTAATAGTTCGTAATGTAGTAGAGGAAAAACTAGCATCCTTTGAGACTGATGCAAGTTTTGATCAGCCAGGATGAGATATGACAATGGCATTCCTATAGCTCACTAAAGAAAAGAAGCAACACATGCTAAAAAAAAATCTATAAACCGAACAAACAAACCAAAGATTCTCACAATGGGCTCACTATTTGGTGATGAAATGCAACATCATGGGGACATGTGAGAATGGGTGGGGACAAGTGGGTGGATTAATTATGTTGGTGGCCTTCTTAAAATTCTTACTCCTTGGTGCAATTTTTTGTACAATCTATCTATGGGTCGCCCTCCAAGGAGCCCAGGTGATTTTGACCAATGTTTGATCTAGGTTCAATGAAGACTCCCCTTCAATGTCACCTTATGTAAGAAGCCTAAGTATTATAGTGACTAATTTCACCAACTCGCAGTCAGCCTTCGGGCGGGTACAGTTGACAGTTGGGTCTGACAGTATGGGAAGGATATCAAGTCTGAAATTCCTCAAGAGGACTGAGAAAAACAGGACCAAAAAAATATTCAGAGGACCTCGAACGGATTCGAGTTTCATGAAGTTTTGAGACCAAATGGAAGAAACCAATTCTCAAGAAGAATCCCCAATATATTATCATTCCACTATGTTTGGTTAAGCCTCATAGGGGTAATATTTGTTTCCCAGCCGCACACAACCTCGTGTGTAACCCTTGTATGAGAGGGGGGTCCAGACTATGCCTATACAAAAGTTTTATTTAAGCACTCTTTAATATTATATGGTTTGTCTTCGTGGTCTTGGACAATTTATTCACTTATCTTAGTCCAAAGACCCTATACCTAGACTATTGTTGGTGTTCTTTATAAAATAAAATGTCTAGTTAATTTTATTAGAGCATGTTCGTTTTTAAGGTTGTTCTTTATTCAAAAGGTTGTGTGGAAGTGAAACTTATGATGTGAAAAAACTCGACTCCAAAAGGATGCAAAGGGATGAAATTTGAACAATTTTATTTTTTATGAATCCTATTTACGAGAGGGAGAAGACTATCCTATTTTTTATAAAAGAAAACACCCTAATGCATACATTTTTCTATATATTCTTGCAACTAAGATAAAAGGAATTTTTTTCAACCAAACCCACAAAATGATTTATGAGATTCCCAACTAAGCACAAATTGTTTCAATGATATTTTAGAGAACTCTAAATGAAATGTTTTTCGTTTCTTTTATTTTTTCAAATTACATGAAAATGGAAACAAAAAATCTTCTTCGGACTTTGCTTTCAATTGACCATGTTAGGAAATGAATGCAAAATATGGAATAAAGACAACACGAAGCATGCAAATTTAAAGCAGAAAAAAATATTTTAAGTTTGAACGCAAGTTTGAAAAGCTCTCAAATGATTTGGGAAACAACAAACATTCAACTTAATGAAAGAAAGACTTCTTAGGTGGTATAAGAAATATTCTATGGGATTGAAAGAATTATATTAGGTGATCTTGTTTGTACCTATAAATCACATGAGATGGATAATAAGAGAAGATAATTGCATGAACTTCAAACAATATGACGTAAGGTCAAAGAGACAATCTTCATACAAATATGGAGTGTTGAAAGAAAACAACCTAAAATGGTATGGTTGTGTTTTTTGAAGGATAACTTCTTCAAAATAAAATATTAGGGGTTCGTTCGCTCCTTGTAGAGGGATACAGTGCGACCAGGTCGTGACCTAGAGAGAGACACAATGCGACCAAAGAGTATGGCCATGCCTAACAATCTTGGGAGAAAGGATGGTCTCTTTTGCAAAGGTGGAAAACTGTGATCGTGAAGGCTTTGGTCGCTCTGTGTGAACGGGGAAGTCGCGACCAAATCAAGAAACCAAGAAAAATAAATAAAAGTTAGATCTAGGATGAGATCTATCAACTCCAATCTATTAATTTCTTCAACTGAACTCGGGAAAGGCCATAACATTGTCTAGAAATTAGATCAAGACATGTTAATGGGTAACAATTTCAGAAAGAAAGCATATATAAAGAAGGAACAAAAGCACATGATAGGCAATCTTCCCAATATGGTCACTAGTCTCTTGTAGGGATTTTGTACCCTATAGGAGATGATATCCCTTAGGCTCTTCCTAAACCTAAGATAGGAACAAAGATATGATAAAAGGATGCTTCTAAGATTGATAATATGTCATGATCTACAAATATATCAATCCTCTATCAATAAATGCATAAACTTACATAAACAATTGTTTAGAGGCAAACATTCAACATATCTTCCATTAATCAAGTAAGCAATATTACAACTTACAGGTGTAAATTGGAGATACATCTTTCTTCCAAGCTCCTTGCCCACTCCTTTCCACCAAAACGACAGAGTAACTTTGCTAGTTCTTTCTCCCCTTTCACATGGAAATGGATTGGTTCTTATAGGGCTTTAGAGATAAGGCCATATGGTTAATGGGATAAGATCTTCAATATTATACTGGAATCCATCTTGAGACTAAACCCAGAGAAATCAGGGAGAGGTATCATCCATTGTAACCAAATCCAAAAGAAGGACGCTTATAGGATCGGTCACAACCTAAGTACATAGATAGAGCGACCTAGTCGTGACTTGGGAGTATGGAAGGAGCGACCGACCCCTTGGGTCATGGGATTAAGAAATGACAAGGGCGATCAAAGGTAGATTAGGCTAGAAATTCAATGGGAAGATGATGAAATATGAGTTAATTGGGTAGGTGACCTCTAGAAGATGATGTCTTAGTGATTAGGGGTTTAATAATGCTATAACAAAATTCAATTTATTTTTTGTTAATATTGAATTCTCTGATTGGTTTTTACTTCATGGAAAGAGAAATCCGAAAGGGAAGGGTTTATGATTCCCACTTTCATTGATTCCTAGCTTACAACATAATTTACAAAACCTCCTTTTCTTAAATTCAAGTTGTAGAAAAGGAAATTGTGTCCACTTCATTTAAGAACAAAATCTTTAATAAAAGAAATACTATGCATAACTCATTCTTTGGTTGAAGTCAGTCCTAGATATAGAGATGATCAAAATTGAGTTGAGGAATGTTGAATTCAGATCTTTGTAGATGCTTATTTTAAACCGTCCACTTTTGAAGTTTCAGAATCTCTCGAGCTTCAGTCCCGTTTGATTTGACGCTTCTCAAGAGTGTTAGCTTCACAGCCAAAAACCTTGAACTCACAGTAAAGAACACATACAAACCACATTATTGCAGGCACATCCAAAGTTGGTTTGAAACAAACTACGTTTCACCCCGTAATTTACCTCCAGCCTCCACGTGTCCTTTCTCCAAAACCGTGGTTTCAATGGCGGCCCACCTTCAACTTTTTAAAGTTTTTTCACCTTCAATCCCTGCAATGTAATGAGACCGTCGATCTCATGATATTGACGGTGCTGCTGAACTAACGGATCAGATCTAACCTTCTTAAATCGACGGTTTTGATTTACTTCATGATCCAGGCTCCAGGAGTTTCAAATATCAAACCTTGCTTTCCTCCTTACGCCAATCTTGCGGACTAGAATATCTATTGACATGTGTCCCTCTCGGATTAACGGTCGAGATCTCCTTCGAGTCTCTGGACTCCAAAGATTTCAAATCTCAAATTCTCGTTTCTTCTGACCGGATATCTTCTAAAATGGAAGATCTACTGACATCTTTCCTCTTTAATCCAATGACTATCCTCCGCTCCAGGACTTCGGCCTTTTCGACTCTTCGGTGCTTCTCTTTTCCATGAACTCTTTCACCCGAAGTCAACGATCTATTGAAACATACCCTCCTACATGATCAACGATCATGAGTGACTTAGACACTTTGGTCTTTGGGAGTTTCAACTCCTATGCACTCTTTTCTTCTAGAGTGCTTTCACCTGAATGCATAATCTTCTGACACGTACCCCTCTTGGCGATCAACGACCAGGGTCTTGTTCAAGCATTCAGTGTTCAGGACTTCGGGACTTTAGGATAATTATTGATTCATTCTCCTCTAGAGTGGTCACCTGCCGAATAAGTCATAGGTGGTGGAGATCGCTTGCTGTCGGTTAACACTTCGACTTACATTGTCCTTCCACTGAACTAGATCAATGGTTGAGAATACACTCGAAGTGATCTTCATATCAGACATCTGAGAGCGACTTCGAACCTTCATCCTTTAGGACTTCGGGACTTTTGACATTTGTTCATGATGAAATTTCCGAAGTAAATCTCACGGAGTGACGTAGCTTTCTTACTTCACTTGTTGACATGTCATGATCCAATTTCCTCTTGACACTTGTCATCATCTGATTATGCCATGTGGTCTTCCGTATGTCCTTGTTGATGTGGTATTTCACATGTCCTTGCTGAGGTGGTCTGCGACATGTCCTTGCTGAGGTGGTCTGCTGACATGGGTGATTCGTGTAGGCAATGTAGTGGAGGTGGAGGTAGAGAATGGTAGTGGATTTTGACGTGTATGGGTAGAGGAGTGTGATGTCGGAGTGCAGAGGTGGTATGTATGAGTGGTTTGGTGTTTTTCCCAAAAGGGGGGCTAGGCAGTAAGTCGAAATGAGTGAGGGGGGTCCAATTTGACAAGAAGGTGACACGTATGAGGGTCCCACATGGGAAATACCACCAACTCGGACCCTTCCCCCATGGTTAAAGGCAGAAAGGTCCGGGGGGCTCTGATATGCCCTATCGACCGTATATCTAAGTGCCCGATTATCGGCTGCTGAGATTAGCGCGCCCTTATTCTAACTTATCTTGTCCTTCCTATTATTTTGATCTGACGAATGACATAAATTTGGGTGATCAAGATCTCATATCTCATCCCTTTCTTATCTTGTCCTTCCACTTAAATCAATTCGACGGCTGACGAAAATTCGGATGATCGAATTCTGAATCATTTTGCCCTGCTTATCCTATCCTTCATTAATTCAATCTGACGGTTGTTGGTCCTTTGGATCGATGATCGAATGGCCACTGTTTCTCTTCCTCTTGAGCTTATGATCTCTCTAACTTATAAGTCTTTCTAAGTTTTCACGGGTCTCGACCTTTGCTCCTCCTACGAGTCCGTCTCTTGGACCTCGCCTGCACTTCTGGAAAATACTATCTCTTCTGATATTTCTTGTCTTCTGCGCTTTCAAGGATTGGTTTGTTGTTGTTCTTTCCATTAATGACAAGAACATTCTTCCTGTAAACATGCCAACAATATACCCCTTTGGCATTGATGGAAACCCTAAAAGGCTGCACTATTCTGCTTAGACCTCCAATTATAGCATACATGCAACACCTTTTTCTCCCCCTTTGACATCAATGTCAAATAAAACAGAGAGTGACTCTATGCTCCCCCTGATCAGATATACTAGGATCATTATCCCCCTGATTAGATAGACTATTTTAACTTGATAATAGGGTCACACCCAACTTATGGCGTAGATACTCAAACTGAGCTTTTGAAAGAGGTTTAGTGAAGATATCAACAATCTGATCTTTGGATGGAATATAATGAAATGAAACAACAATGTTGGTTACTTGTTCCCTCAATAAGTGATACTTGATGGGTATATGCTTGGTCTTGGAGTGAAATACAAGATTCTTCGACACACTAATTCCACTAGTATTATCACAATGAATTTGGATCGGTGCATTATACTTGACCTCCAACTTTGCAAGTGTCTGGATCATCCATAATACTTGGGTACAACAAGTGGAAACTGTAATGTATTCAACTTCTGTAGTCGATAAGGAAATGGAACCTTGCTTCTTGCTCAACCATGATACAAGAGAATCTCCTAAGAATAATGGGCCTCCACTCGTGATTTTCCTTTCATCCACGCAGTTAGCCCAATCAACATCTGAATAGACTGATAGTTGAAAATTCTAATTCCTAGTATACCATAGGTCATATTTCATTGTTCCTTTCAAGTATCTGAATGTTCTTTTGACAGCTAACATATGACTATGTTTAGGTGCAGCCTGATACCTTCCTACCATTCCAACAACATTCATTATGTCTGGACGGGATGTTGTGATGTACAATAGGCTGCCTATCATAGACATATATGAACTCTGATCAAAATCAGGTGAGTCATAATCCTTGCTTAACTTGCATCCATTTGAAACCTTTTCAACATTTCTCTTAGATATCTCTCCTGAGAAAGAAATATTCCTTTAGACCTCTGAGTAATTTGCAAACAAAGAAAAACCGACAGTTCCCCTATCATAGACATTTGAAATTCAGGTTGCATGGCAGAAGAAAACCATTGTACCAATGAAGCATTATTTCTTCTGAAGATGATGTCATCTACATAGACCAACACAATGAGAAAATCATTACCCTCTATTTTGATATATATATTGTTGTCAACTATTCCTCTCTTGAACCCTTTGTCTTGAAGATACTTATCCAGTCTTTAATACCAGGCACAAGGAGCTTGTTTCAACCCATATAAGGCTTTCTTGAGCTTGTAGACAAAGTCAAAGTTATATGATAGTTGGAAACCCTTTGGTTGTTCCATATACACTTCTTATTTTAGATCTCCATTTAGAAAATATGACTTGACATCCATTTGATAGACTTTAAAGTGTTTATGACACACATAGGAAAGAAACATTCTAATAGCTTCTAATCTTGCTACGGGCACAAATGTTTCATCAAAATCCAGTCCTTCTATTTGAGCATATCCTTTGTAGACCAATCTAGCCTTATTTCTTACAATATTTCCTTTCTCATTCATCTTGTTTTTGTAGACCCATTTGGATCCTATTACATTTTTATTTGTTGGCCTAGGAACGAGTTCCCAAGTGTCATTCTTTTCAATCTGGACCACTTCCTCATTCATTTATTTTAACCAATTTACATCTTTACTGGCTTCATTAAAGTTCTTAGGTTCCACCATGGATATGAAGGCTATATGTGATTTCTCGATGTTTTTGATTATCCTTCTCCTGGTCTGTACATCTTTGTCTATCTCACCAATTATCTGACTTAAATGATGATTCTTTTGAGTAATCCTGGAGGAAGGATTTGATGTTGATTGTTGTCCTCACTCTTCTTGTGTGGGTGTCTCTTCTCCACCCGATTCATCATCTTCTTGTGACTCTGAGATTTGTTTTTCTTTATATTCATTATTCTTATCATCTTTTTCATATGGCTTAGTTCTTATTCTCTGTTGATCTTTTACATGAGCTTCTTCATCAATTCAAACATCAATACAATCTACTAATTTATGCATTCTTTTGTTAAAGAATATTTATCCTTTATTGTTCATTTCATATCCTAAGAAGATACCTTCATCAACTCTACTATCAAATTTTCTCAGATGATCATCGTTATTCTTGATGTAGCATTTACTTCCAAATACTTTGAAGTGCTTTATTGATGCAGGTCGACAAAACCAAAACTCATATGGAGTTTTATCACTGTTTGTCCTTAGATGTGCTTTGTTTAGAATATGAACAACCGTGTGAACAACCTCCAACCCAGAAGGTTTGTGAAATGTCCCTTTGACTCATCATAGCCCTTACCATCTATTGAACTGATATATTTTGGTGTTCTACAATTCCATTTTGTTGAGGAGTGCTTGGAATAGTATATTCTCTTTTAATTCCATGTCTGTCACATAATTATTTGAAGTCTCTTGACATAAATTCTCCTCCCTTGTTTGAGAGAATTTCCTTTAACTTCCTTCCTGTCTGATTCTCAGCTAACGCCTTAAACTTTTTGAACTTCTCAAACGCATCAGATTTTTCTCTCAAAAAGGAAACCCACGTAAGTCTAGAAAAGTCATCAATGAATAGCATAAAGTAATGTTCTCCTCCAGTTCCTTCCTTTCGCAATGGTCCACACAGATCCATATGAACAATTTGAAGTGGTTTCTCTGAAGATGTGAAACTCTTCAATTTGAATTCACCATGAGTCAGCTTCCCCATTTGAAATGATTCACATATAGAGTAATTAGGCTTAGATATTCTTGGAAGGTCTTTCACAATGCCTTCATTATTTAATTTGACAATATGATTAGAATTCAGGTGTCCAAGCCTTTTGTGCCATAACCAACTTTCATCAAGTTTCTTAAATGAAATTTCTCCTTATCTTCCTTTAGAACATATACATCGTTTTGAGTTCTAACCCCCTTTGCAATCATCTCTCTTGTGTTTACTCTCTTTATTTTACAATTCTTGGCAATGAAAGTGACTTCACATCCTCTGTCACATATCTAACTGACACTAAGAATATTATGCTTTAAACCATCAACAAATAATACATCTTGAGCGTTGCTTCTTCCATTACTTAAGCTTACTAGACGTTTACCTCTGATATTTCCTGGAGCATCATTTCCAAAGGTCACACTCCCTGATTTATTTTCTTCGAGTAATAGGAACTTACTTTTTTCACCTGTCATATGATAGGAGCATCCGCTATGAATATACCAGGTGTCTTTTTGTCTTTGAGATTAAAACACTAATCCACACTTGTCATCTTCATTCTTCTTCCAAACCTTGATGTTTTCAACTCTGTGAAGTGAATCTCGCATATAGTTTTATAAGAGATAGCCTGCAGCTTTATGTCCATAATTATGGCAGATGTAACATTCTGGTTCATTGAATAAAGGATCATAATGATTGTTATGTGTAATCTGCGTCCTTTTCCCAGCCATCATATGATTTGTAGTCTGTGGTTGTTTGTTACTTGGTTGTCTCATTCTTTATAGTGGAAAATATTTATTCCTTAGCTGTCTTGATTTCTCATGTATAAATCTTAAAGAACAATTTACAACTTTGTGGCCAAAGTTACAGTAGTTAAAACAATATCCATAGAAAAAACATTTGTACCTGGAAAATGGTTGTCTTATTTGAGCAGGTCGATTTCTTCCATGCTGATGATTTCCTTGAGCAGAGGGTGTATTATTTCTTTGTTCTACATATTTAGTTCTAGTAGCTTTCCCTTTAGTCCTCCTTGGTGGTTGATTATCTTCCTTTGTTTCTGCAGGTTTGTTGTTGTCAATGGTTCTAGATTTGATAAACTTGATAGATTCTTTGTTGCTTGGTTAACCACTACTTTATCCATATTCATAACCCAAAGCAGTTTTCAAATTTGAATTCCTTTGTTGATTTAGAATGGAGGCTAATCCTTCTGAGGCTTTAATACTTGTCAAATTCTAATGATATAAGGCCTAGAATTTCTCTAGATCTTTTCTGACAGTCACTACTTCAGCTTCAAATTTTTCACCTTTTGTTTCGTCTTCCTTCAATTGTTGTTTAAGGAAGTCTTCAATATCATTAGATTCTTCTAACTTAACCTTCAACACATCAATTTATTCAGATGTTTCATTGCCTGTTTTCTCATACCTGAGCAATAACTATTTTTCTTTTCTTTTCTTTTCTCTGAGTCTATCAATCTCTTCCATGGAACTAACAATTTCTCCTTCAAGATATACTACTGCCTCATAATCAGTGATATCACTTCATGTATCTTCAGTGTTTATATCTTCTAAATATATTAGCATGATATGATTTATTTTATCTTCAATAGAAGAGTCACTGCTTTCATCATTTGAGGGATCATCATCATTGTTTACACAAAGGATTTTCTTCTTAAATTTATTCTCTTTATATACCTTCTTGAGTTTGTGCTTCTCTTCATCGTCATATGTCTGATCCTTTCTTTTGTGAGGACACTTAGAAGAAAAATGACCTATCTTACCACAATTTAAACATTTGAAGGGCAGTTTACCTTTGTATTTGCATGATCCTTTCTTCAGTCTTCTCACAAAACTTGCTTCAATCTCATCTACATTAGAGTTTGTGTTTTTCTCTACTTTAAAATATGCTTCTCTTGTAGTGGATTTACCTTTGGTGATTCTCATTTCATAAGAAGTTAGGGATCCAAGAATTTGATCTAGTGTCAACTTTTTGAGATCAGTTATTTCCTCTATAGTAGATACCTTTGAGTTAAATCTATTAAGAAGAGATCTTAATATTTTCTCGACTAGAAAAGATTTATCTATCACTTCACCTAGGCCTTTCATAGTGTTGACAAGTTATTCTATATGTAAGAAGTACTTACTGATAGTTTCATCTTCATCCATCTTTAACTACTCAAATTTCAGTCTGTGAGTCTGAATGTTTTCGTCTTTCACCTTTTCATTACCTTCATAGCTACTTATAATCTTGTCCCACATAAATTTTGTTGAATCACAGTTCATGAATTTGACAAACTCAGCTTCAAAAATTCCACTGAGGATGGCATTCATTTCTTTTGCATTAAAGCTAAACTCTAGCTTATCATCTTTTGAGGCCAAGACTACAGGATTCACATATCCCGTTTCAATGACATCCCAAAAATCAACACCTAAAGACATTAAATGTGTTCTCATTCTTATTTTCTAGAAGGAAACGTTTGTTCCATCAAACAGAGGGTGTCTATTAGTTGAACTTCCGTCATGAATACTAATGCTAAATCTTATGGATCTACCTTTGATCAAAGGCACCGACTCTGATACCAATTGTTGGAAATATAACTGAGAGAGGGGGGGTGAATCAATTATGTATATAATCTTGAAACGTTTCCTGTTATTTTTTTATTCTTTCTAGATTATTATTTAATGTGTTGCTGATAACCTAACATGCATAGATATACAATAATTGATCAATCACACAGAATACACAAAGACATTGTTTTTCATGAGGAAACCCATAAGGGTGAAAACCTCTTCTTCTTACAATGTCAATCAAGCTACAACTTTCATGTACATCATGGTCTTTGAGGTCCAACTCAAATGTGAGGCTACAACCTCTAATAACAAGCTACAACTTGCAGAGAGCACCAACTCTCATATTTCTCTAGCACCAACTAGATGGAAGCACCAACTCCCAGGTTTCTCGAGCACCAACTAGATGGAATCACGAACTCCTAGAATGTCTTCTAGAACCAACTAGAATTAATAGGACTGCAATCCTCCCTAGCACCACCCTACCACCCTGATTGAATCTTACAAAACTTTACTTACTTGCTCTATCTATAAAATAGTCTGTTACAGCTCCATGTCTTCTCTGCCTCCTACAACTTCTATTACTCTGTTCCGCTTCTATACTTTGCTCGTTCTCCTGTTGCACAATATCATGGCCCTGTTAAACTTCTCTTCTTCCTTTATACTCTCTCTTGTCTCTACATGCTATATGTTTCACCTCTAATCTCTAGTTCAGGTACTGTACTCGGTCACATTCTACCCTCATGCATAACTATTGAAAAAGAACACTATCTTCTCTGTTCTGCATGTCTTTCTCTGTAACACCCTGTTTCCCCCAATTTGTAATTAATCATAAAATAAGAATTACCATGCTAATGCATGAGGACAATGTAAATGTATTATTGTTTGATTTTACAATAAATGACTGTGGGGGTGAAGCCTTGAAAGTACTGGCCATGATATCACTAGAGGAAAAATTTGAAAACTATAAGAGAGGGTTCATTATGACAAATAACCCCAAATTTCCCTTGATGAGGATGACAACCTCCTTCGGATCCCAAGGAGAGAAATCATTTAATGAATAAAGGACTGGTGGTTGAATTATCAACCACCCCCATGAATGGAAACATGGGCTATCAGCTTGAAGTACGGTAGGGACCTGCAGACCTGAGCTTCCTTCTAACAGAAGGAACAGGATAGGTCGAAAAAAATATTCCAGGGTAAGGGGGATACACAAGGGAGAAGAGACACGGGACGGGAGAGCGTAAGCTCGTAAGGGAGATGCTCCAGAAAAATCATGAATGGGTGGAAGGACGAACACCCACAGTCAGTTGCTTGGCGACAACCTATAATAGATAAGCAATTTCCTACCTTGTGTAATTTAGCCGTAACTGCGTATGAATTGGTTATACTGTGTATGTTTCAGGAATTGTACATATTTCTTAATGGATATACTGTATCCCCCTTATTTCTTCTTGATTGTATAGCTAGGCCAGTAAGAAATCATATGGTTAGGAGATGATTTTATACTCATAAATGCTTGTGTCCTGTGGAGGCATAAGCCAGAGTCATGAACTGTGTGTTCGTCGACCCTAGACACAGTTTCATGTATGCATGCCAACCCTCCTAATTGTTTAGAGTCCTTGGAGGATGAAGTTTGTTAAACTCAGGAGAGGTAGTGTAGATCGGCACAGGCTATATGCGAGGAAAACCAAACCTAGAACTCCCTAAGTCCTAGACAAGATCAGGAAGGATCACACCATTGTGTGCAAGAACCCTGCATGGAGTGAAGAGGTCAAGAAACCCTTTGGAGGTTTCAGAGCATATGAAAGCTCAGGAGTGATAGAGATCAAGATCAAAATCAGATCTGAACCATTGGTTCAATTCGAGGAAATAGAGGTGAGGATTTACCCAAAGTCCTGAAAGGTGAATCGTCTATTCACAGGGGAAAATCTGGACCATTGGAGCCTATGTCTAGACAATCGAAGAAGAGTGCATGAGAGAATAGATCTAAACCGTCAGATTGAGCGTAGGGGACCGATAGTCGTCGGATCCAAAAAAGGCACATGAGGTTTAACCTGGTGCATGCAGGGGAGAAAGGAATAATCAAATTCCTGAAAGCATCGGGATCGTCCATGCCAGAGGAAACCTGTCAAAGATCCACATCCATCGGGAAACGAGAGTGAAGACTCTCCCAAATTACTGAAAAGGAGAAAGCCAGGATTGATCATGACCATTGATCATCCTGAAAAGATCACAATTGTTGATCATGGCTAAAGGTCATAGCCATCCATCGGAGGGACACGTGGTTGTCGGTCAACATTTCAGCACCAGGAAATCACAGGAGAAGGCTTCCCCACAATATTTATGGGGAATCGTTGACAACGAATCATGACCGTCAGGTTGTGACAGACCTGGACCGTCCATTTGTAGTGGACACGTGGCAAGAGTTAGGAATTTTGCTGACTCGTCGCTGAAAGAAGTCCAAGGAAGGAGTTCTTAGAACTCGCGAGTCGCGAAATCATGACTTAATCCTAGTCATTGGTTTAAGAGAGATCATAGACGTTAGATCACGGGGCTTGTGGGTCGTCGATGTAACCTGGATCTGGATCATCCATTAGAGGAGACGCGTGGTGAGCGGTCAGAGTTCGGGGAAAGCTCTGAAATCCCGTGGGCCATTGGATTTCGTAGAATAGAGAAGGGATTAAGACTGAGTGTCTTTCAACACCCTTAATATCAGGAGGGATAGTGACCATCAGATCCAGATCAACGAGGGTTGTTGATCTCATACACAAATTCCCATATCAGAATTCGAGGATTAGAGTGACAAGAGATTTGGATTCGCTACATTGTGAACTCCTGGTTGACGAAACTACGAAAAGATCTGGACCGTTGGATCCAAATCATTGAGGATCCTTGGATCTTGTACAAGAAATCGTGTATCGGAGTTTGGGGAATGGAGTGACCAGTGGTTTGGGTCACTACATTTCGAACTCTTGGTTACCGAAATCCTGATACGGCCAGGACCATCAGATCAGGGGGAGATTCTCAACCATCGATCTCATCGAAGGTAACATTTCAAGTTCCAGGGTTTGAAGAGTTGAAAGACTTGATTCTCTTGCATCGTTGAGTCATGAAATGTGAAAGGTGCCTCTTGGCTTGACCTATGGTCATAACCAACGATCACATGGAGGAGGATAAGGGAAGGGATGGTCTGTGCTAGGCCCCATAGAAATTAGGGGATTATGTCCCTCAAAGAAAAGACGAAAAAATCTAGGTTGTCCTAGTGGGTGTGTGACAAATTGGTATCAGAGCATGGTTACAACACTTGGCCTGCTTGGGCTCATGTATGAGTCGCGTAAGGAGATATTGTTATCTGCATTTTCTCTTTAAGGAGAAGGATTGGAGAATGAAACTATAATTTGGGAATTTCTACGGAATTCCAGCAAAGGAATTATATTGTTCCTTTGTCAAAATGATAACTACACTTATAGGAGTAGGGATGCACTGATCAATATTACCGATAAGACCTGAGTATGAATAACAGAGGTGGAATAAATTGTGCTATGAAGCTGCACGAGCTAGAAAAGGGACATGAACTGAGTTGTTTTGTTATAGTGTGAAGATGGCTACCTACTAAAGCAGGTAGAGTCTCTTGCAATTGAGATGGCTGGTTAGGTAAGAATTAAGATCCTCATGAAGAACTCCTTCATGATTTAGGAAATCTGGTAAGGACTGGTAGGATCCTTAGAAATTTATAATTACTGTATTATTAAAAGACTAAACCCTGATCATATAACTCCTCACGATTGAGAGGACTGATGAAAATATGTAGGGTTAGATTATCTGACCTATAATGGTTGGAATCGACAACAAGCATAATCTGTTTAAACAAGATTAAGAGGAGTCCTTTGGGACTATTGCTAATTCCCAAGAGTGACCCTTGTTGGTTGTTCCCATAAAGAGAGGGTAACATCCGTATGAGTTATGACTATGAGATTAGTCCTGTAAGTAACTTAAAAGGTCAAAAGAGATTGCGAGGAAATTTTGTATGCTGAACGTGCGTATAGACTAAAGCTTGTGTTAAAGTTTGAAAACTCCGGAGGTTGAGCACATAGTATACCAGGAGGATTAGTGGTTTTGAGTCTCAAGAGGAAACACTTAGAAAAAGTTTCTAAGTTTCGAAGAGTTGAAGCATTCAAAGGTGAAGTGCAGAAAATTGAAGTTCAAAGAAAAAACAAGTACGGAAGATTGAGTGGGAGAAATCCTTCAGAAAAGAATTTTGAATATTGGATAAGATCGAGAGTCAAGATCCATTCAGAAAGAGATGAAATGTTTCAAGTCGTTCAATCTCGAAGAAGTAGCGCATTGGCTAGTTGCGAGGAGATACCAGAATTTTGCAAAACCAAAAGGGCTTGGAAGAAGCAACGAGAAATTCGTGAAAAGATCATAGACATTGATCAAAGAGAGATCTGGACCATTGATCATATAGAGAGAATTTTGCAATTTCGGGGATCGAGAGAATGTTGGTGAAAGGTCGTTCTACTTCACGACACGCGAAATCGTGAAATCCCGATATGTGAAACCCCGACGAGATCTGAACTGTCAAATCGTGGAAGAATCAAGACCATTAGATCGAGAACTTCAAAATTTCACAATTTCGGGGATCGAAGGATTCAAGGTGCTTCATAACAAAAGTCCCGAAGTCGTGAAACGTGAAATTGCGACATAATCACAATCGTTGGTTGGAGAGTTGTTGGTGATCGTTGATTTGATCCAAAATTTCAGCATTTTAGGTATCGAGAGTTTGAAGGACGAAGAGTCGATTGACTCATATCACCGATACATGAAATCGCGTCACACCTTTTCAGGTTAGTGTGTGGTCACAAGGTGTGGTCACATGGAAGAGACTTGCATTTAAGTGCTTGTACACACGGGTCGAAATTTGTGAAGACCCATGGATTGTTTCTTATAGGTTTCAGCAGGGAATCAAAGACTGTTTTAGTTCAGTCTTAAGAAGATCCTAAAACCGAGAGGTCACGCAACCCTTGGAGAGAAAGGGGGGGGTCTGCACCATATAACTATGACAACTACATGCAGGCTCAGGATTATGAAAATGGTTAAGTACATCATAGATGTAAGTTAACAAAGATGGATTTTTATATTCCTTAAGGGGAATATTTAGTAAAAAGCTAAAGCTAACTCAAGGCTGAGGCCATCACAAATAGTGATGGATATGCAACAAGGGAGTTTCATGCCGAAGGAGTTCTCGGTGGAGGAACTGTGTAAGGACTTTGTCAGAAGAACAGAGTCACAACCCTAATAATTGTTGAAGGTTGGACAATGGGCTGCAAGGCCTGTCCATATATAAGAATCCTGGATTACATTTTGAAAGAATCATGTAATTAATAGAAGACTAACAACTGAATATTGACCATTCTGATA
>SNQJ01S0049816.1:81370-91544 GCA_010110895.2 Picea sitchensis | reverse complement strand
TGAACTATTTATCATCATTCAATAGTGCAGTGAAGTACAAAGTAAAGTGTGCTCTTTTATAAGTGCAAATGCTGGTGAAAGATCAATTCTGCAGTAAAGGGACAGCAAACATGTACTCAACTCAACAACAAACACTTTTGTAACCAGTAGAGACCATGCTGTGAACCAAATAAAATTAGTGCTGTAGTGCAATGAGAGATACAGCGTGTACATATATCAGCAGAGACAAACACATATACCATTCAGATTTCATCAAACAATGAAAGTATGCCCAAACTGTAACTGTAATTCCAATCTCTGGATCAGCCCACAAGAAAGCAAATATGAACAACGATACACCAAAGTTGTAGGTCGTTTGGGGTGGTCTGAAGGCGAGTAAAGAAGTTGTCAAGTGACCAGGCAATAAGATCAGAAAACACCTGTGCCAAGATTCAGTTTTATCATGTACTAAGTTTGTAGGCTGAGCAATATTGCACTCATTCTACAATGAAACTGTAGCATTAGGGTTCCAGCATTAACTTTGATCAAGTTCAGATTTTGTCAATTGTATCAGTGATCAGATTACAGTCACAAAGACAGAGGCAACAGTTTGCAGCAATGCTAATAACAATGCTTAGGGTTCAGATTAAGAATTTAAAGATGTGTATCATTAACAAATCTCCACAATCATGTCAGTCCCACTCCTTCACTCATAGAAATGCATTCATATATATTAAACCGCAACTGTATTGTGCAATCAGCCAAGAAATTATATGCATCATTCGTCAATCATTTGAAATGGTCTAAGATGAGTAGGCATGTGGCCACCTATCTATGCAAATATTGTATTGAAAGGCAGTCAGGAGACCCACACTTACTCACTGTATACCCCTGCAAAACTTGATTATTGAAGATGACAGAGGATGAGAGATCTGAGAGGGACAACGTCCAGGGTTTGGAGGTCGACATTGGACTGGATTGGTGGCTGGTTTGATAGCCAGCACACTCAGAAATGATAAGATTCTGCAATGTTGGACTCTAGGGGTGTCAAACGCCCTTAACCAGCATAATATGCTCAGAAACTGCAGAAGATAGGACAACAACCAGCAAAGCAGATCGGTGGCTCAAGAAAAATTTCCAAACATAAATATTAGGGCTTTCTCAAGTAGATGGATTAGATCGATTTGTCATAGGTGCAGCACTAGACCTTAGGGTTTGATGTGCAGATAATAAATTGGAAACAAATAGATCAAACCCTCGACGCTAACAAAGGAATATTCAAGGAAGGATAGTCTAGCATCAATTTGAGAAAGATAAAACAATGAAGCTCAAAACGATCTAGCAAAGGGGATTATGCATGGTAAACCCTAGGACGTTGAAACAAAAGGAAAAAAATGATTTTTGGGTTTTTTGGGTGGTTGAAGACAATGAAAGACCAGTGCCTTTAAAGGGCTATGGGGTCACTAGATCAAATTCAAGTGAAGCCTAGGGTTTAGGATGAGGTGATGTTGACGACACCCAAAGGATTGCCCTTCAAGCGTCACCTAGGGTTAGAAGGTTTCCTTCAAGAATGGATGGGAGGATCAGTCCATGAAGAAGCCTTTCCTGGTACTAGCAAGGTTGGCCAAGCAAAATGATAGAGCCATGAGATGTCCTACCTTAATACATGAACAATGACTTCAATGATCAAAGGGGGAAGGTTAGAGAACTTACCTTGAGAACCCTTCCAAGTGGAACATTTCATCCTTCTTTGGCATGGTAGTAGCCTTTTTCTTCCAAGAAACCTTCAAGAGTGCTTATCTAAACTTGAACAATGTCTAGACATTCACAAAATAAAGAAATAGATACTCAAAGGGCTCTTTAAGCCAAGTTTCTCATTAATCTCCAACGATTTGAAATGGAGGAGGAATCTTCCTTTTATAGGTGAAGTTGCTCCTCAAATACAATACAAAACCTTGTGCTAGCTCAAAACCATGAGCTCTAAAACTATTAGCCCGATAAGACTGTGGGAAAATACAACAAATAATAAATACATCCCATAATATCCTTAAAAGGTGAAATTACCTTCTAGAAAAGGTCAAAATATAATGTAAAATCCACACATGTGGACAAAAGAGAAGCTAAGAGAGATGCAACCCTAAAAAATGGTGCCATCGTCTAAGGAAGGGGTCCAAAACCAAGTCAAACATGGTTCAATAGCTCCAAAATCCTCTAACCAACCTCCTTGATCTAGGGAATGGTCCAAAAGTGGAAAATGTCCTCAAAAGGGATGATGTCACCTCCACATGTGTGAGCCATCCAAGCATAAAAGTCATCTCAAAGGGCACGTGTGGGCTCATCAAGGAAAACACTCCTCAAGAAAACATCATGTGGTGGCGCCACATTATCTCAAGGCTAATTCAACATGTGTAGTCACCTTTGTAATGTGCAATCATCCTTTCCAATGCATTAAATACCACCCATGTGTGGTCCAAGGGGAGTAAATAATGCATGAGCATGTAGACAACGTCCAATTGAGCGAGGATGCATATAAATGGTCCATGTGGCATGTGTGATGACACGGCGTCCCTGTCATGGCTTGATGCATTGTCACAGATCCCAATGTAGTGAAATGTACCCTAATGCAGTACATAGATCCCAAGGCATATGTCACAGATCCCAAAGTTTGTAGATATGGTCATATACAAGTACACTGACTCCAATGTAGCATAATAGATCTTTAGGCATGGTACACATATCACAATGCACAATACCCACTTGAAGTGATGGGTCTAGCCTCTTAGCAAGCCATTAATTGGTAGCTCCTGGTGAGTCGGTGACATCTCTTAACACAAAATAATGAAGGGGGTTAGTCTTAATACTTGTCGAAGTCTTACCAAGGGGAACAATATTGACCCTTATGCATGCATCAAGTCCTAGGACAAGCCATACTTCCTAGGTACCTAGGTGAAAGATAGGAAATAATGATTAATAACGACGAAAGGGAAAGGGGAATGAGTTCATGTGATGACCCTCAAAGTCTTAGACATGCACACGTCTTATTATTCATTTATTCATTCATCTAGCTTCGTTGAGCTAGGATTTTTACACATAATGGCCTTCTAGAGGGAGCTTAGCATTGAGTTACCATCCTCAACATTGCTTCTTACTACCCCTTTAAGCCTTTTTCTTAAAATGTTCAGTTTATTGAACGAGTCCCTTTTATTTAGATATTCATAGACAAACCAGGGAGTAGGGGCATTGCTCAAGCTTAATATTTGGCTTTTTAATGTTGGCTCTTCACCTCTTAGCCTTAGTGGCTTTATTGATTTAGTTTGTAATTTCGACCTTTCCTTTGACCTTTGAGAAATCATACATGACTAGGATGAGATTTTTTATGTGGATGGAATGAAAGTACTACGAGGCAAGTAATAAAACCATGTAACACAATGAAATGCTAATAGACAATCGTTAGGTGTTAACCACTTTATGATGAAATAAGAAGTTATATCATCATGTCCAAATAGGTATGGATACATGCAATGTCAAATGAAGCAAACTAAGAACCATACCATACCACTATGCATTTGTCATCTGAGTAAAGGGGATGAAAGCAAGCTACACCACAACTGAGCAAGCATGATTGTGAATCTGTTGGAAATCAAGAGGAAGTTTGTCTGGATCTGGCGAAGATGAGCACGGCACCTCATGCGATCAGCAACATGACACCCTTTCTAGGGTATCCAAAAAGTTGTCACCCTTGAGGGGGTAAAACTGTTGAAACTTAAGGTTATAACATATAACTTCTAGATGGTTGATGTTATGTGTGTACTAAATAATTGAATCTCTAATGATTAATCTACCATGGATTACATTTCTAGTGTCTTAAAAATGTAGTACTCATCTACAAGTAACGCAACAATCTATGTTTTCATATTTTCTTCTGCTAATTTGGCATTTTGCATGTTTTTTTTGAAATATGGATTACAATATATATAATATAAAAACGCTCCAGAGATGCTTCTCTCCCGGGGATTTTTGGAATGGGCGCTCTGGCCCTCCTGCTTCCCTCTTCAATCCCACTCCCAACATGACTGTTTTTTTTCCTCTCGTTTGCAAGATTTCTGCTTGGGTTCTGGGATACCTTTAGGTTTTTTCTTTACCATTTCTGTTTAATTTCCCGGTGTCTATTGATATTCTTCACAGATTTCCAGTGTCTAGTTTAAAATCAAACATTAATTTTGTATTCAAAGATTACTGTTTGATACATTTATGATATTTCTTTGTGTTTTAAGCTTTGGACAAGATGTTGTTCCAGTTAACCTGTTAGCAAGGTTATTGTATTGGCTATTGTATTCTTTTTAATCCAATGAACTGGTTGTTAGCCTTAACTAAGATCATGCTTTTCTTAGGATCTGTAGCTACCATGATTATGTTTCTTGTTTTGTTTCAGCGCCATGGAATTGTACATAATATATCAAACCTTGGTTGTCTGTGATGTGCAGATCTCAAGGACTCATATTCTAGAGCCACTTTCTTGTCTGTTACTATGCTTATCTTCAGCAGTATCATCAAATAAGTTTCATTGTCCAGATATGTATTCAATTTCTATCTCCATTAGAGGCGTTCAGATTGGTGTCAAATTTGATGACATAAAGTTACTTCATAATCTACTTTTCAAGGAACTCTTGAAGCAACTTCAAAGTATATTTGCTTCTGTCAATCAGTCAAGTGACGACTCCTGTCCATGCCATGTAGAACATGATGATATTATTTTACTATTGCGCTGTTATATTCGAATCTTACCATTATTAGACTTTGATACCAGTCTCAGTCAGGTTGCAACTACAAGGCTTGTATCTCTGTTTCGTAAGCTGTGTTCTCCAAGTCTAGTTGAAACAGTTTTTGGTTACAAGAAAAATAACCTCAGAGAATTCAGATTTTTTATGAATTCTGAATTCTCTTGCTGGACAGATGGATCTGCCAGATCTTTTGCCAGCAGTAAAGAGATAATCAAAATTGTAGGAGGCTGTTCCAAATCTGGAGTATCTAAATCACATGGCCAAGCAACCATCAGAAGTCTAGTGCAATGCTTGTCAGCAATGCTTGAGGTATGCTTAGAGCTATTTTTTATTCTGCATTGATTTTAACTTTCAAGCATGATATCTATACATGTAATTTTTATATATCGTATTTGTGTTTGTGCTTGGCATGGGGTAGAAACTATGTTATGCTAAGTTGCAGGGGTTGGGTGTGTGTCCAGGGAACATGGGGTTTGGGTTTGGTATGGGGAGGGTAGTTCCACAGTTTTGAGGGGTAGAGGGATGAGGATCCTATGAACTGAGTCATTGGGAGCATATGCTAACCTTGTCAACCAACAGGATATGGTCATTGTATCCCACAAAGAAGAAATGGAAAGGAAAGAAGGTTAGTAAAAGTAGAGTTTGTAGTTGTACTGAACCTTTTTTCGTTTTTCATGCAAAGAAAGAAAAAATATTCTGTTATTGCTGGTATATTAGGGTGTCCACTGGACACTGTTGTGTCTCTGTACTGTACCAGGTATGTCAGGAACATTTTCTGCAAAAGTCTGATATTCCCTGGAACATGGGTAGTGCAGCGGTTAGAACCGTTAAATGAGGGAAAGCAAGAAGTTGAAAGACTAGATTATCAGTAACATGTTGAACAAAATTTCTGACTTGTTTGTCATAGGAAGCAGCAGATATTTTAGTCTTACTATGTCTTTTCTCAATGAAATACAAATATGTCATAAACATAACTATGTTACATATCAATGGAATTTGAACTTGCTCCATGGCTCAAAAGACTCAAGATAATATCTAATAAAATTGAAATATACGTTGAAACATAACTATGTTGCATATCAGTGGAATTTGGTCTTTCTACATGGCTTATAAAATTATATCTAATAAAAGTAGATGGACCCCAGGATAGGAAATCTAATGTGCCAAGTGGAAGGAAATATATACATTTGCAGCCAGCAAACTCTGAGTTGGATCCAATTGATAGAGTTTGCAAGGGATTGCAAGTCCCCTTTTATAATGATACGAAGAAATACATTGCCTTTGAGAATTAGTTATCTTACTTTGTTACGATTTGTTTTCAATAGTGATATGATGCTTTGTGGTTTGTCATGGTTTACAGAATAGATGTTTTGCACTCTTGTCATAGACACAATTATCATCCACAAACTTAGAAAGGAACTTATGAGATAGGCAATGAGAAGCTTTGCCTACATTGCATAAAATACTTGATTTTGCTTTAGTTTGCAAGTGTGGAATTCTGTTCTTCATTAGGTTCTTTGTACAATTATACTAGTCAAGCTTGTACAGTAAGTGCATGGCAGACGCCCCATTCTTGCTGTGCCGAGGACTTGTATTTAGCCGTAATTAGCGATTTGCTCCTATACTATCCCCTGCAGGCTGAGATGGAAGAGATGTTGGCATCTACAGTTTAGGATATAAGATTTTATCTAAAAATATTGTTCCATTTGCCTGATTGGTTCTCTTCTACCAGTCTGTTTGTAAGGATATCATAGCATGTGTAAATTAACTTTTTGATGCTATCAAGTGTTTTACTACAAATTTTGGTCCCTGAATTTACATGATGTTGCATATATACAATTCACACATCTTATAGTAGACATGAGCTTTGTTTTACTTAATTATATAGGATGTTAGGGTGGATGCTGGATTCTGCTTCCATTACAGTGTGTTGAAGCTTGTCCCTATGGTATTTTGTGGAGCCTACCATTGGATTACTTTTGCTTTGCTCAAGACAATACATTTTTCTTGATGGCTGAATTCAAGAATAATGAATGCTGCCTTTTATTATTCTCTATGTTGCTTCCTTAACAATTATTGTGTACATGCAATGGAAAGGCAGTGCATATCTTTATATAGTTGTAGTTTGTTCTTTTTCCATACTGGATATTGACTTTTGATTTCTATGTCACTTGAAAGTTAGAAAAGTCCTTTATGTAAGGAAGAACAAATTGCATGAAAAATAGATGTCTATCTAGAGTAATCATTGTAAATGATGCTTGTTTTACTTCTGGGTTGGTTCATCATTGGTAATGATGTGATTGACCCTCCCATTCCATTTGCATACGAGCCTAAAATTGCTTTTTTAATTTTAATTTTGGTGCATCAGGTTTTCGTGGACGAATTTATCCTCCATCCAAATCTAGGCAAAAGCTTTCTGAATGAAGACATGGAACCCACTGGCCCATTTCCAAAACTAAAAACTCCATCAATATGTGGGGAGCATCTTGACTGTTCGTTAGAGGCAGTGTTTGTTCATTGTCTTCTTTTATCTTCTCAAGGCAAACTTTCAGACACTTTCACCTTTAGGCTCTCTGATCTTCGTACTAGAAATTTAGAAGACATACGAATAAGCCTTCCTGCGGCTGTTGTCTTGCTCGATACATTACTTTTGATCAAAGCTCCAAAGATATTCCAAGCACATGTTTTAGCTTTGGTTTGTGAAGCTGTTTCCTTTGATTCTATACCTGCTTATGGTAAGTTGCCAATGGAGTTGGCAATAGGCGAGCATATATCAGTACTTGAGACTGCTGTTAAGCTTTACATGAAGCATTATTCCCTTACAGATGTTGATGACAATAATGAAGGACTAGAGAACCGTGCATTAGAATCTTGTTTGATCAAGCATAGGTCTCTACAAAATGAATTGAATGCAATTTCAGACTCTTTGATCAGTCTGATGTGGAATGAAAAAGATTGCACACACCAAGATAATTGCTGTGGTTCCCACCAGAACTCTTCCAGTAGATCTTCTGGAGGGCATTCATATAGGCTACTAAAATCATTATGCACATACATAGAAGGATCTGAAGCTTCTCCAGATGATTTATTCAGGAATGAAATCAGTACTATCTTGCATTCCCTAGTAATGAATGCCTTTTCTGGAGTAAGAAAAAGTGATACTCCATACTGTGCACAAGGAAATGCTTATTCAGGTACTTATTTGCTTGCTGCTATTTTGCAACTAACGGGTTCTTCTTTGGCACAAATTGTACGCATAGTAAAGGAAAAAGCAGATTCTGGCCTTTCGTCACCCTTGGATCAATATCTGCTTCCAGCATGCTATAATTATACAATTGATTTGATAGTAAATTGTGTTCAACAATGTCCTCACTTACAGCCAATTGGAATTGGGTTGAACAAGATAATGGCTAAATTGCTTGAGATGGATCAATGGAGTGTGGGATCCATTCTGTGTCATTTTGCTGGTGAATTATATGTGAAGTTCCAGATGGGATCTGAATTGTTATGTAAGGGATACATCTATGTTATGAAGTCATTGATGAGCCTTTTGGTTTTGGAGAATGGTGGCAGTGATGTATTAAGGATATTGATGGAATCTCCAGAATTAACAGCGGACACTTTTGATTCAACTGCTGAAACAACAAAAACTCAGGTGATCTTTTGGGCTATTGAAATCAAACAATGTTGTTTTCATTGTTATTTACTATATCAGTGAGACGATTTTTCCATGCAGGTTCAGACATCAATAACATCACCAATGGATTTGAATATTCAACCTCGGTTGGTGCCTTTGATTGCAAACTTCTTAAAGAAAAAGCGACAACATTCATTGTCTGGCATTCAAAATCAAAGGTAAATTTCCAACTACAAAGGTTGCATTGATTGAAAGTTTGATATATGCTCCATTTGGCTGGATTGTGTACCGAGGGCTTAAAATGAAGTATAAACTGGTTTTGTTGGAATGCAAGGAAAGCAGAATAACAAATATTATTAGTCTGTCCTTTTTATTCATAGCTTGGTGACTTCTAAAACTTCACATAGAGGAGCAGCTGTAAATACTGTGTAAAACTTAATTTGAAATTGCAAATTATGCCAAACAGCTATGTAGTCCCAAAGTCATAAAATCAGGATGCTTGGAGAATCTTAAACTCACCACTGGGTTCAACACTGTGTTACTGGAAACTCCTGGAAGGGAGACCTGAAACACCATTTGGCTTTTGGAGTTGGATACAGAGGGGATATGTCCCAAATACACCATAAAAGCGTTTCAATGTGGTATCAGAGCCCATGTTTCCGGATGTTGACATTTACTTTTAACTTATATTATCAACCCCACTAGCCCTCACACGTAGAAAGTAGAATTTGAGGTGTTTTTCAGCTTTCAGCATGGTTAACAACTTTTTCAGCATTTCAACATTCAATATTGAAGGCCACATTCATTTCATGCTAGTTAGCTCTTAAAAGGTTTCTTTTTGTGGGAGAAATGTTGTTTTCCTCGTCTTTGTTTTTAATATTCTGTTTCAGTTCTTTAATGCCTTGTTTACTTTAACTGCACTGGCAGATATATTGTGGAGGACATAATCGATGAGGAAGAGAAGCTTGATTTATCAGTAAAATCTGAGACGGCTTGTGTGCAAAATTCATTTGTAAAGAGTGTGATCAAGGTTCAAGCGACACATGGGGAAGATTTCAACGACCTTAGTGATTTTATTGTGTGCAAGGAGGGAAGGAATTATCATAGATGGCTGAAGAAGCGGTGCAAGATTAGGAAGAAGAGATATGATCAGCAATTCTTTCAAATTATGAGAAGGCGAAAAGAACTGCTTGCTTTATTACAGGGCGATGGTCTGTCATGTGTATAGTTATTTCAAAAATCCAAGATGTGTTGGTGAAAGGATTAATCTATGGCCAAAATTTTATCTTAATGCCTTGTTTATTAAAACTGCACTGGCAGATATATTGTGGAGGACATAATCGATGAGGAAGAGGAGCTTGATTTATCAGTAAAATCTGAGAAGGCTTGCGTGCAAAATTCATATGTAAAGAGTGTGATCAAGGTTTAAGGGACTTCTGGGGAAAATTTCAACGACCTTAATGATTTCATTGTATGCAAGAAGGGAAGGAATTATCGTAGATGGCTGAAGAAGCAGTGCAAGATTAGGCAGAAGAGATATGATCAGCAATTCTTTCAAATTATGAGAAGGCAAAAAGAACTGCTTGCTTTATTAAAGCCTAAAGGGCAATGATTTGTCATCTGTGTAATTATTTCAAAAATTCAAGATGTGTTGGTGAAAGGATTAATCTATGGCCAAAATTTGATCTCTTGCAGTTAATCTACTTCCCAAATAGCATGAGATTAGTACCCCAAAAATATTCAGATCTGAGAATTTCTCACCTTGGTCTAGTAACAA
>SNQJ01S0049816.1:59146-79141 GCA_010110895.2 Picea sitchensis | reverse complement strand
TGTGGAGTTGTTATCCCTGGCCTCTTAGACCATCTCAGCTGCTCTAGATGCATGCATTAGCAGGCTTGAGATACCAGAGACTGTATAAGTAAACACCCCCATATGCATAATGAAATCCATTGTCGTCCTTTTTCATAACAAGGTTGCGTGGCAGCTAAGTCCTTGCCAAGGAGGTTAGAAAGTAAATTTTGAAAAATGGGGTCGAAGTGGTGGTCACGGCGAAAAGACATTAAGAATCAGAAATTTCTTAAGAGCACCAACCTGTCGGTGGACAAAATAAAAAAGATTGCGTCGCCTTTGAAATGAATACTTGGAAAGGATAACATGCTTGTGCGTAAATCTTAGTTTAATTCGTACTAATGACAAATCTTCTCCGAAATTTCAGACATTAATGACAACTGTAACGGTTGCTGCAGGATGGCTACTAGCATTAAAGCTTAATTATTGCATATGGAAAGCGGTCAAGCGGGTTACAAAAGAAAAACGGAAGAAGATATACCCAGGAGATGTGAAGGCCCAATGGTTCTTTGCCTGGCGGGTTGAAAATTGAGCCTCTATTGTTCTGTGTCCTACAAATAGCACCTACACTTCCACGAGATACAAAATGATAGGTGGAGTTGCGATTTGGCTGGTTTAACATTGCAGGTTGGTTGGTTAAACATGTACTTTTATAAAGTATGGACATCATATTGTATAGAACATATCCGAATACGTGATTCCATACTTGTTTTTTGTTTCGCGCATTCGCGGCTTGACGGGCTGAAAATTGAGTATCTATTGTTCTGTGCCCTACAAATAGCACCCACAGTTCCGTGATATACAAATTGACAGCGGGAGTTGCGGAGATGAGTTTCTATATAAAGTATAGACATGATATTTTATACAGCATATGCGGATCGCTTATTCCATATTTAGGCACTTTTTTGATCGTGGGTTCGTGGCTTGGCAAGCTGAAAAAATATTGAATATTGTTCCATGTCCTACAAATAGCACACAGATTTCCGCGATATACAAATTGACAGCACGACCTACGGGTTGCTTGGTTGAACATTGCATTTGTACTGTTCTAGAACATATGCGGATTCTTCGTTCCCTGTACTACAAATAACAACCACATTTTCGCGATATACAAATTGACAGGAGGACCTACGGGTTGCTTCGCTGAACATTGTATTTGTATTGTTCTAGAACATATGAGGATTCCTCATTCCATGCTTGGGCACTTTTTGGATCGCGGGTTCGCGGCTTGGCCGGCTGAAAATTAAGTATCTATTGTTCCGTGTCCTACAAATAGCACCTACACTTCCGCGATATACAAATTTACAAGCGGTCTTCTAGACATAGTCTTTATATAAAGTATGGAATGAGAGTTTATACAGCATATGCGGATTCCTCATTCCATACTTACGTAGTTTTTGGATCCTGGATTTGCGGCCTGGCAGGCCGAAAATATAGTCTCTATTGTTCCGTCTCCTACAAATAGCACCCAGATTTCTGCGATATACAAATTGACGACGGGAGTTGCGGAGATGAGTCTCTATATAAATATCGACTTAGATTTTATAGAGCATATGCGGATCCCTGTTTCCATATTTAGGCAATTTTTTTATCGCGGGTTTGCAGTATGGCGGGTCGAAAAAAGAGTCTCTATTGTTCCTTGGCTCGGGAAGAAGTTTGAGAGAGGCGTGCTACACCAACATGCAACCATACTTACCTTGAAAACTCTGGTAGTAACATGAAGTCCTGGTTTTGTTTCAAAGACAAGCATTCTGAATATCCCATGTTCACATTGTAAATACTCCGAGGCAGGCAAAGGCCATTAAATTTGGAGTACCCGAGAGTAAACATTGAAGATCTGAGTTTGGAAGCTGTAGAAGGTTTTCACTAGGCCGCATCAGGGAAACATCTTTTTGAACCAGCCACTTTAAGGCACTTGTAATGCTACAAACCAACAGTAAGGGAACCTATTACATCAGCACTGGATTCTGATCTACTAACGAGTTTGTATACGGTTCAGAGTTTTGAAACCGTTTATGAAAGCTTGCCAATGAAATACGATATCCAGCAGTCATAACAGCCTGAAAGGGACTTTCAGTTTCATCCGATAGAAGATAACCTCCAGCAGAATTGAATTGCCTCATAAATGGAACACCCTCATGAGCCTGTGCTTTGAGGAAGTATCCTAGCAATAATGAATGTTGTGATAAATATCTTTGCCATTGCTTTATACAGCTTGGTTAACCTGTTCAGGGAGGCATCCGACACGAAATTGAATCAACGAGGCTGTTATATCAGTTTTGAGGAAGAACTTTCAGTTTACAATTGAATGGCTAGGATCAATGGAGGACGATTCAAATGATTTTTGGAGGGGACTACTGCATCTTGGAGACGTCATAATTTGCTTGTTAAAATTGTTTTGGAGGGGCCGCCACCTTTGGAAGGACTGGAGATTTATGTGTCCACCTTAATGAAAACACTTAGCGTAAAGGGGTATGGTAAATGACATGTTTATGCACAACAAACAAAGTTTTGATGAGCCTCACCTTGAGAAAGGGGCAACGGTTGGCATGAAGACTTTTTTTTACCTTTTTATGTAATGTCCCTTTCCAAATAGGAGCTCCAGAAGAGGAGGCTTATTGGTCTAAACCACCCCGTTAGAGTATAGCCAGGGCCAAAGAGGGGTAAACAGGGTTACTAGAGGTCACTCCAGTCACAAGTGTTATATTCGGAAAGTGACATTGAGCTAACAAGAGTTAACAACGCTTTACTAGAGGTCACCCCAGTCACAGATGTTATATTCGGAGAGCTAATCAACGCTACTAGAGGTCACCCTACTACGTATTATATTCGGAGTGACATTGAGCTAACAAGAGTTAACAACGCTTTACTAGAGGTCACCCTACTATAGGTGTTATATTCGAAAGTGACATTGAGCTAACAAGAGTTAACAACGCTTTAAGTCATTATGAGCTAAAAAATAGAAGTCAACAATGAATTAGGGTTTTGGAAGTCAATAGTGAATTAGGTTTTCGGCATGATTTAGGGTTTTGAAAACTATAAAGGAAGGGTCACACCTAATTCATCATTATGCAGGATTATGACTTGTCATTGAGGAGAAGAGGCGATCTCAGGAGAGGTTCGCTGTATTCTAGGAGGTAGACACCAGTTGGTTGATTTCGTGTTGAAAGACACACCTAGTCACCGAAGATCATCCGTCTCCATCATTCTTCAGTTCCCATTCCGTATTATCTTTTAGTTGCTTATTTGTAACCCGCTAAGATCCTTTTGTCTTTTGATCTAGCCGAAAGTTAAGTTATTCGCCAGTAGCTAAGTTTACTTGTATCTCGCTTAAGATCCTTTGTCTTTTGATCTAGCCGAGTGTTGTTATTCAACAAGTAGCTGCTTATTTTATATTCCAACAAGATCCCTAGGCGTTGATTCAGTCGAGTATTGTCGATTCAAACAAGATTCGCCATTTTTGTAATCCACAGAGATATCATAATACAAACTTGCGTCCTTTGTCGCATTTATTATTTGTGCGATCATTTATATGTTGTAAACCTTTTGATCCTACACACACATTAGCAAGCTTCCTAGACTAGCCAAGCCGTGAACATTACAAGCAGGTATCGAGCTTTAGTCCCCGCCAAACAGGACTAAAGACCATGAACCCAGCTAAGAACCGATGGTCGCGGAGCACGGAAGGTGACGCACATGTCACTGCATTAACCGGGCGCAAGGGAAGTAGGGACATACCTAACTTTCCTCCCTTCCCGGCCAGAGGAAGAGGAAGAGGCATTTAGAGAAGCAGAGCGACGAAAGCGAGCGAGGTCGTAAGCTTTGGGCGCAGAAAAGGCTAGGGCGACAGATATGAGCCACTGTGAGGGCAAAGCAAGGCCTCCCCAAAGTGATCCGCATCGAGCCTTCATGCATTTCTATTATCGCTGACACGCTAGCTAGCCACGGGACTATCCCCGCCTTTGCCTGTGCAGGCGAGAGTAGACTGCTATGGTAGATATTCGGCACTCGGCCCATATGTAGCGATGGGAACTCAGTAAAGCAGGCAGACCCTGTCACCACCCACCTCGCGACGATACCTCGCGAGTAGATTCCACGTCCGTTTCCTGGGCCTGTGAGGGCAACCCCCTGTGAGGCAACACTGCATACCATAGCACAGAGACCGCCTACACATGCAGAGGACATTGCAGAGCATCGGAGAGAGTATGCGGCCTTGGGCTATGACTTTCATCAGGACATGAAATTAGTCGATTACTGTGGACTCAGATTCAGGAATTGCCCCAGAGAGCCACAGAGGGGAGAGGGCGAAGCAGCTACAGTTAGGGCATAACATTGACTTCATCTCAAAAGTTGGTAAACTCAATTACGCCTCTCTTCGACGGATCGGCCCGCACGCCGTGCAGCTTACGGCTAGACACGTATTACAAGTCCAACCTCCGCATGATCGAGACATAGGCCATTAAGCCAAGAACCGCACACTTGGAGGGTGAGTGGTGGTATCATGGACCTGCGACATTGTCACAAATACATAACCTCCTATAGGAGTTTGTCAGCATAGGCTCATGGATAGGGTTTTGACAAGAAGGATCCCAGATACACTTCTGTGGATCTAGCCCAGCTTGAGACAAACTCCGCACAGCAGAGGCGCTCTCATTAATAGAAGTTTCGGGTAGCTAAGCAGCACAGAGCATATCGCAACTCCGAGCTGATCATGCTATTCATAGAAGGACTCACAGAGCTCAAGAGGATGGCATACAGCCTCCCACTTCTGGTGTGGATGCCATCCTTCTGCATCGGTGATCAAGTGCACTCAAGTAAGCAAGACTAAAACTTTCTTCCAACCATTTGTGCCCCAGAGGATCAAGATGTAGCCATTCCAGAATGGAAGGGAAAGGGGAGAAGTTGGATGAGGAGACTAGGCGAACTTATGAGGAAGAAGCTTTGATTAAACTGCAAAGACCCTTGGGTCCCAAGCCACAGGTGCACGGGCAAGGGAGAGATTCATTACATTGAGGTAGCAGCAGACAACAGGTGGATAAAGTGAGGGAGGAGGAGAGCACAATGGATCCCACTAGTCTTGCAGGAGGAGTCGCACTACCAGAGGAGCAACTCCAGGACCACCGACCAATCGGCCAGGAGCCCATCCCTCCAAAGAGTCCCACAACCGCATGAGCGGTGCCAATGTGGGAACACCAAAAAGGGAGGAGTCATAGCCACCCTTTCCGGTATGATGACCTCCCATCGCAGGGGATTATCTGTGGGCACCCGCAATCAGCCTTATATGGTAAATCAACAACCCCTAATTTATCGCCCACTAGTATCTAGACGGGCACTCCCCGTGACAGAGGAGTTTGAGGGGTTTGATGTTGCTGTAGAAGATGGCCACACGAGAGTGTCTAGACGTAATTCCAAACTTAGAGATGAAGCAGCAACTGCTACTGTTGAGAGACACATTTTATGTGGTTGACCTATCGTGATGCATGTGGTAAGGAGTTCATGGATGATTAATTGGGAAAAATCACTACCAACTACTCAAACCTTGGAAATGGGATTCAAAGATCTGGATGGGAAGAAGGTTGTTCTAAAAGATATGCCTACGGAGCACCTGTGATGCTTCCATGAGGGGATGGAGAGGATATTTAGACATGGGGAGGTAGTACATGCCGCAGAATGCTTGATCACAACTCAAAAGGATCTTAAGGCCTACAACAATACCGCCACGTAGATCAAGAATTTATTGGGATCTACATCAACCGTGTCTTTGAGGCAATCCCACCTGTGGGAGACCACACCGGACAAATGGAGCACCATTGAGTTAGAGAGGCCAAACCTATGATCAATTTCCTATCATCATCCTAGGAGGTTCAAGGATGATAGAGAAGGCAATCAAGGAATTGTCAGCGATGGGACACATCAGACCGGTGAAAGCAAAGAAATTTCCATTTGCTTATTCAGTTGTATTAGTTCTGAAGTAGGATGGCACCATGAGGATGTGTGCATTGATTACCGAGCCTTGAACAAGAAAACCATCAAAAATCTGTACCCTATCCCACGCATTGACAAATTGATGGATGAACCGCATGGGGCAATTTTCTTCTCAAAAAAATTGATCTAATGCCCGATATCACCGTGACGATCCGAGAGCAGATATAGAGAAGACGCATATTCTCATGTCATTTTGGGCACTTTGAGTTCCCCGTTGCGCATTTAATAACTAATGGATCCGCTACATTCCGGGCCTTGCATGAACCTTATATTCAGGGATCAGTTAAGGTTATCAGTCTTGGTTTTCTTTGACTACATCTTGATCTATAGCCGGTCAGGGAAAGAGCATATGAGGCACCTCGATGAGGATGTATTGAGCATCATGAAGGCACGGCCATTATATGCCAAAGTATCCAAGTGTGAGTTCGGTATGACGCATTACTCACTAGCTACACTCATCAGCAAGTACCGTGGGGTGCCAGTGCAACAAGAGAAGATCGTGGTCAATTCTAGATTACCGACCAAGAACGTGACAAAATTGAGGAGATTATTCGGGTTGTGTAGCTATTACAAGCGGTTCGTCCGGTGTTTTTCTCATCTTGGAGCACAGCTGACAGATCTTACCTTCAAGCATAAATTTATATGGACCGAGAAATCACAGGAAGCCTTTGATCACATGAAGGAAGTCATGAGCACTTGTCCGTGTTGGCACTACCAGACTTCACTCTACCATTTGTACTAGAGGTGGACGATCCTGGCCAAGGGATCGGTGCAGCTTTGATGGTGGAGGACACCCCATTGTATTCGAGTCGAATCTTAGTCAACCCTCGAGAGGTTGTACTCCACTATGACAAGGAAATGTTGGCAATCATGCATGCCTTGGACCAAGTCTCGAACACATTTGGTGGGTAGCAAATTTGTGGTCAAGACAGAACACAACAGCTTGAAATATTTCCTTGAGCGTATGACCCTGAACGCCAAATTAAATGGGTGACTTAAGGTACGTGTGACTAATTTTGACATAGAGTATGTCAAGGGGAAGAAGAACATTGTGGCCGATGACTATCGAGGAGACCTATGGTATGTTCTTTGATGGAGATTTCTAAAGATTGGAAATCCCACTTGTTAGTTGAATATTCCAAGAACAAGTTCAATTGTGAGGTGTGATGGATGGCAGATACAGGATGACCGATATAGGGTCATTGGACGCGTCATATTTTACAAGATAGAGTCTACTTGGTGCTAGATTCGGCTTAAGAAGAAAATCCTCACCGTAGCTCATGATTCACCTCTAGCCATTAGGGTTTTTCAAAACCTACAGACAACCGAGAGGTTCTCATGGAAGGGCCTCAAACAAGACGCTATGAGACACGTCAATGAGTGTATGACTTGCCACCAGAACAAGCCTGCATGCTCTTCCAAAGAGGCTACTTCAGCCCACTCCCACCCCTGTGAGCAGTAAATGGGAGATATATCTGCTGGATCCTTACTCACCGTCTACCCAAGGTCCGTGGTAGGGATTGTATCTATGTAGTGGTTTACAGATTGACCAAGTTTCACCACTTCACGCTTTACACCGAATAGTACAACAGCCTGGCCGAAGCTTTCTTTAGGGAGGTCTTCAGACTTCGTGGTTTGTCGAAGAACATCACGCTGATGTGACAGCCGGGTTCATAGGGACATTTTGGAGAGAGTTGTTTGGGTTGTAGGGGACAGAGTTGACACCTACACCAGCTATCACCCCCATTGTGACAAGGCACTGAGATTGTCAACAAGTGGTTGAAGGGTATTTGAGGAACTATGTAGGAGGACAACAGCAAACGGGTAACATGGTTACATTTAGGGGAACATTGCTACAACACCACCTTCCACGGTCCATTGGTATGACAATCTCTCCGAGCATTATAATGATATGATGCTCCTACTTTGCCTCCATCACTTGGTCTTCGGGAAGGAGCCCCAAGGCCAAAGGATTGGATCTGTAGAGTCGAGATTCTCAAATTGTTGGAAAGAGAACTTGCGCATCTAATGCAAAACCGATGTAAGATAAGCGGACAGCACGTGGATAGAGCGCAGCCTTTGAGGTTGGAGATTTGTTTTCTTGAGACTCCAACCCTATAGATAGTCATGTTTGAAGAAGAGTGGAGCCGAAAAAGCTCAAGCCTAGATTTTATGGTCCCACAGATCATGCTCTAGTAGGCTTTGTGGCTGCTCACGAGCTAGAGCTTCCAAAGGAGAGCAGATTCATAACGTCTGCACTGGCCCTGCCTCTAAAAGGACAATTAATTATCACATCAGAGGAGCTTCCCCTGCTGGATGAGGAGGGACAATTGGAGTTAGTTCCTGAGGAGGTTTTGGAATTCCAAGAGAGGAAACTAAGGAGCAGTGGGTCATCAGAGAGTGTTTGATGAAATGGAGAGGGCTTCCATTAGAGGGATGCTACTTGGGAGAGCGAAAGCAGTGTTGCAAGACCCTCGGATCGGTATTGCTTCTTGAGGACAAGCAATTTCGAAGGGAGGGATTGCAATGCCCCTTTCCAAATAGGAGCTCCGTAAGAGGAGGCTTAATGGTCTAAACCAATTCGCTAGACTATAGCCGTAATAAAGAGGGGTAAATGTGGTTACTAGAGGTCACTCCAACATGTGTGTTATATTCGGGAAGTGGCATTGAGCTAACAAGAGCTAACATCGCTTTACTAGAGGTCACCCTACTCATGCATGTTATACTCGTAAAGTGACATTGAGCTAACAAGAGCAATAACGCTTTACTAGAGGTCACCCTACTCATAGGTGTTATAATCTGAAAGTGACATTGAGCTAACAAGAGTTAACAACGCTTAAGTCAATATGAGCTAAAAATAGAAGTCAACAAATGAATTCATTAGGGTTTCAGCAGTTGATTTAGGGTTTCAAAGATGATTTAGGGTTTTGGAAAACTATAAAGGAAGGTCAATCTAATTCATCATTATGCAGATTATGACTGTCATTGAGGAAGAGTGTTTTATCTCGAGAGATAGTTCAGTTGTATTCCAGAGGAAGACACCCGGCCATTGATTTCGGTGTTGAAAGACACAATTCTAGTCAATGGAAGATCATCCGTGTCTTCCATCATTCTTCGCTCCCATATTCCGGTATTATCTTTAGTTGCTTATTTGTATTCGCTAAGATCCTTTTGTCTTTGATTTAGCCGAGTGTTGTCATTCCTACCGCAGCTTCTGTTTATTTGTATCTCGCTAAGATCCCTGCCTTTGATCTACCAGTGTTGTTATTCGGCCAGCTGTTTATTTGTATTCTCGCTAAGATCCTTTGTCTTTGATCTTAGCCGAGTGTTGTTATTCAGCTGCAGTTGCTTATTTGAGTATTCTGGCTAAGATCCATTGTATGTTGATCTAGTCAAGTATTGTCGCGATTCAGCCGCGATTCGGCCATTTTTGTAATCCATGTAGATATCATAATACAAACTCTGCAACAGTCCTTTATTTCATTTATTATTTGTATGATCATTTATATGTTGTAAACCTTGATCCTGCACACACATTAGCAGCATTTCCTAGTCTAGCCAAGTCAGGAACATTACATTTTAAATCTGGTTATCTTGAAAAACGCCCAGTTTTCAAGGGGACAAGATTCAGTTCAATATTATTTTGAGATTGCTCCGTAAATCTTAGCCTCCTAACTGTCTTTTAGGGGACCCTTGAAGTAATGCTTTGATGAGAACAACTCAGTTTGTTAAGATGGATAAAAGGTCCATGTTTAGAGGAGGTGGTTCTGTTCTAACCACTAAGGAGCTTTTGTTACACACCTGTCTATGTATGAGTTTGATAAATGGGGCTCTCCTTTAGAGGAAGGACTTGTGAACGGGGTCTGATATATATGGCTGGACTATTCCGCAAAGGGAGGTTGTATGTGGACAGTTGGAGGGGCTGGCTTGATCAAAAGAGGCATCAAAACAGCCAACATATATTCCAAGGAGTAAAAGGGTCATGGAGGCATCCCACTTTTGGAGGATTTTGTTCATGACTTTGGCAGACTTTTTTACCTTGGAAGATAACTTGGAGGTTTTACTTATTGAATTTGTGGAGATCGGTTGAAGATGTTCCCCTCTGGAATTAACCGAACAAGTAATTCTGAAGCTGAAAATTACCAATTGTGTCCAGAGGCAGCAGAAAATCAACTAGTGCCCAGGACAAGGGTCGTGGAAGGTTCTTTGTTTGACTTAGATCATGAACGAATACTCAGAGTTCAGGAAGAAAGAATTGTCTCATCACAGGCAGATCTAGAAAATGAAACAGAAAGGTCAGCTACAGCATTTAGCTTGTGAAAAAGATAAGGGAAACACTCTTACTTGGAATTATTTATTAGTTTATCATATGGTAGCAAAAGTCAAAGAGCACTAAAACGGTCCACCCCATTTTTCATTGGCATATGGTTTAGCATCTCAGCACATTTTTTTAAAATATAACCACCTTGGACGCAAACTTGCCTAGGTTGGGTATATTGTTTGACGGATATAAGGTTTGCTTTAAGGACCTTATACTTGGATCTATGCTGTAACCAATCATTGAGGTCCCTTTCACCTTGAGATACGAGTTTGTTAGAAAGGTTGAAGGAGTGCCCTACTAGCACATCATTCAGGAAAGCTGTTAAGGAAAATGTCCCACTTATGGAGCAGACATGTGACATAGCTACCATATTTTTTTATACATTGTTGACTTGTCATATGAGGTAGTTATGAGATATTGCTATTTTAATTTTATGCATTGGAAGAAAAGTGGATCTAAAACCCACTTATTTTGCAGACCAACATGAAAAAATGAGACAGTTCTCTATAGATGACTTTTGTCAGCAAACAGTTACCATGACATTTTTTTTAATGTGGGTAGATTGATCTTTATTACGATAGGCATTTCTTTTACTGTGGTAAACCTTGCAGCAGGCCCGACTTCTCTCAGGAGTTGAAAGTATAATTGGCATAAAACTGTTATGTACAGCTTTCCAGGGTTTGAGTAGCCTCTGCTGCTGAATGTAGATTTTTTGGAATTAAACAGACCCTCCCAAGTTAAAATGAACCTCTTCTAAAAAATCAATTGTAATTACTTGAAATACACTGTTGAAATTTGAAATACTAGCAAATACGGCTTTTACTTGAAAAAGTGAGAGAAATGATGCTTATGATCCCATCTATATACTAAATTAGGTTTCTCAATTTCAACTTGAACCAAGCTCAATTTGGTGGAACTCAAGCAAATTACACTGACTTGCAACATGTAAATTCAACTTGACTAACAATGACTTAGGGATCCAGTTTATTTCAGCTAAGGTACCCTGAATGTGGCTTATAATGATCACGTTATCTTTATATTGGTTAATCACATGCAAAAATTTGATTATTGGTTGTATTGGCTGGAACAATGAGGAATCACAAATGCATAATATTGTAAAGTGAGCATGTTGGTACTTAGGGCATATCAGGGAAATGTTTATATTCCTGAATGTGATATCTTGTGGTCAGACATCATGCTGCAATGTAAACAAAGGATTCATTGAGAGTTAGAGCCCCATTCTTCTCAGTTTTAATAGTTGATAATGTCAGTCAATGCATTTGGAATTTAGGTAACTATGAAAATTGGAAAAATTAAACGTCTTGTTGGGGCTTTTGAATGTGCACTTCATTCGAGTTGTTGGCAACTTATTCTACACTGTCAGCTGAAGTCTATGTTTCTTTGTCTAAGGATTAAATTCCAAATAAGAAGTACGATGTTGTCAAAATACTATGTTTTATATTTTACAGGATTTGATTTACAGCAATGCTTTTGCGTTTTTGAACTCATTGATAAATCATCTGTTTACTTTCTTTGCTCTCTAGGATATGAATATAGATCAGAACCATGTAGGTGTCAACTTTGAATGATAAAGAAATTTGATTACATGTTGGATATTGAAGGCCACATTCATTTCATGCTAGTTAGATCTAAAAAGATTTTTTAGGTGGGAGAAATGGTTTTTTCCCTCATCTCTTTGTTTCTAACATTCTGTTTCCCAGTTCTTTAAATTCTTGTTTAATTTTGTAACCTAATTGGAGATAAGCATGGAGGACATAATCGATGAGGAAGAGGAGCTTGATTTATCAGTAAAATCTGAGACGGCTTGCGTGCAAAATTCATTTGTAGAGAGTGTGATCAAGGTTCAAGCGACACATGGGGAAGATTTCAATGACCTTAGTGATTTTATTGTGTGCAAGAAGGGAAGGAATTATCATAGATGGCTGAAGAAGCGGTGCAAGATTAGGAAGAAGAGATATGATCAGCAATTCTTTCAAATTATGAGAAGGCAAAAAGAACTGCTTGCTTTATTAGAGGGCAATGGTCTGTCATGTGTATAGTTATTTCAAAAATCCAAGATGTGTTGGTGAAAGGATTAATCCATGGCCAAAATTTTATCTTAATGCCTTGTTTATTAAACCTGCACTGGCAGATATATTGTGGAGGACATAATCGATGAGGAAGAGGAGCTTTATTTATCAGTAAAATCTGAGAAGGCTTGCGTGCAAAATTCATATGTAAAGAGTGTGATCAAGGTTTAAGGGACTTCTGGGGAAAATTTCAACGACCTTAATGATTTCATTGTATGCAAGAAGGGAAGGAATTATCGTAGATGGATGAAGAAGCAGTGCAAGATTAGGCAAAAGAGATATGATCAGCAATTCTTTCAAATTATGAGAAGGCAAAAAGAACTGCTTGCTTTATTAAAGCCTAAAGGGCAATGATTTGTCATCTGTGTAATTATTTCAAAAATTCAAGATGTGTTGGTGAAAGGATTAATCTATGGCCAAAATTTGATCTCTTGCAGTTAATCTACTTCCCAAATAGCATGAGATTAGTACCCCAAAAATATTCAGATCTGAGAATTTCTCACCTTGGTCTAGTAACAATAGCTATGAGCCATGTCCCAGGAGGCACCAATTCCATTATCCTGCATTTTCCCCAAGATCTTGTTCCTCCTTGGTGTCTATTTTGGCTAAGCTCTAAAACACACGAGTGATTTTTCTTTGAGCTTAAGCCTATTGTAGGATGAAGGTATCTTCGAGGAACAATATTGATAACATTGCTTTGATGACGGATAGGTTTTGGTGGCAAATCACAACTGTGTCTGGCAAGATCACCTGTTCTATTAGCTGAGGCACTGACAGTACTACACACTTTCCAGTCGGCTGTACCAGGTGGGGAAATCTCTTAACCATTGGGGCCCTTCCGTGTCATTCTGGCGGGGAAGAGGAAACCCACATATCACTGCATAATGTATCTTTTCGTGAGCATAAATGAAATATAAGATGCATTGTTCTCACAAGGAAAAAGGCTGTGTAATTTGTGTTTGAAAAGGGTAGAATGCAGGAACATAAGACTGGAGATGAATCTTTTGAGTTTAGACAGTGGTTTGTTTCTTCTATTTCCTTCAATGGGAGGGGGAGCATGCCATGAGATTGTTCCGTAAGTTTTTTATTTGGTCATTGAATAGTGTCAACATAGGGCATGATTGTCAAGACACTCAAGTCATAGTGCTCTTGGGATGGTTACAGTTATGGGATTATCACAAATGATAACCTGCAAGAGGTTTGCATGCTGAAGTTATTAGTGTGATTCACCTCATCAATATTAAACATATTTATATGTAGGGACTCGTTGTTTTGGAAGAGATTTTTTTAATCTTAGTAGGATATGGGATATTCGTTAGTGTGTTAAACTTCGTTTTCTTTCATGATGATCAATATATTCATTCATTGGATGGGTTTTTATGTGACGAGATCGAGGTTCAAATCTGACACTTTGTTTGGGTCTCCTGATGCCAAACAATAAATAAATATCAATTTACACCCTGATGATCAATATTCTTAAAAACTATAATACTTCTCACCCTTATGTAATTCTGGAATGCTGAATATGAATAAATATCACATGCTGCATGGTAGTACGACCTGGAAATATTGTATAATGTTCTGTTTTGTTGTGTACACCTGCCATACATGATACATATAGTGCGATGAAGTAGGATAAAAGGACAACAAAATGGATGTTTTAATGTTTTATTTATTTATTGGAATCCAGTAAAATTTGGTCTCGCATTGCTAGAACGGTGAAATGCAGTTATGGAGATTGTGTATTTTGGGTGCCCTGGGTTATGACTCCTCTCAATTCATCTGTGGCATCAACAACGCCCATTTCAACTATCTGTGGCATCAACAACGTCCATATAAACTATCTGTGGCATCCACAATGTCCTTTCAACAATTTTTCAGGTATTTTGTGCAGATTTTGGCTCGCCAAATTCTAATGAAACCTCTTTGAAAAAGGTGCATTTGGTCCGCTAGTTACCCTGCTTCTAGTGAAATTGACATAAGATAAGCTGCATTTCAAAAAGTCTGTAATAGCAGGTGGCGGTCAACACAGTCGTCTCTGTCACTCACTCCTTCAAAAACACGCAAAACTGACTGTTTGAGGCCGGAGATTTCTGCTTTCTACCGTACTCGTCTATATCACTCTCAGTGCATATAGAGTCAATAAGCAATGCATTTTTGAATAGAGAAAATACAAAAAATAGTTTCTTCCAGCAAATACAAAGACTGAAGCCCAAGATAAATTGTTCGAAGCATATGTAGATCCGTTCCCTCGGGCTGCTTGCCTCTGCTTGTGCTTGTGAGCGCATTTGGTGTCACCGCTTATTCGCCATCCAGGACGTGATGTTCAGGTATTTTAAGTAAAATAATTTATTTTTAAGTTCACTACTTTGTAAAAACCATATTGATATATATGAGATTTATGAGTAAAACATGGTTAGCTGCAAAGCAGCTAGTCCCTGCCTTCATAATAATTTCTTGTATGCACGGAGCTGAGAGCAGTGTTTTAAAATCAATTTAGCTTTTATCTTATCTGCTTTACACAGCACCAAGGCGGAGAAGACGCAACCAAAAAGGCTATGCTTTTTTGTCTTATCTGCTTTACACTGCACGAAACACAGCACCAAGGCGGAGAAGACGCAGGAGCAACACACATAGTACGAGCCTATCAAATCTTTCACGGAGCTTCCTTTTACTAAATCTCCTCCTGCCAGAGCAACACACATAGTACGAGCCTATCAAATCTTTCACAGAGCTTCCTTTACTAAATCTCCCCTCGCCATAGTAGATGAGAGGCTCATACCCATACCGTTTACCGTTTAACATTCTGCTTGTAAGATTTGAAGTGTCTACAAGCCCTGTGGAGTTGTTATCCCTGGCCTCTTAGACCATCTCAGCTGCTCTAGATGCATGCATTAGCAGGCTTGAGATACCAGAGACTGTATAAGTAAACACCCCCATATGCATAATGAAATCCATTGTCGTCCTTTTTCATAACAAGGCTGCGTGGCAGCTAAGTCCCTGCGAAGGAGGTTAGAAAGTAAATTTTGAAAAATGGGGTCGAAGTGGCGGTGACGGCGAAAAGACATTAAGAATCAGAAATTTTTTAAGAGCACCAACCTGTCGGTGGACAAAATAAAAAAGATTGCGTCGCCTTTGAAATGAATACTTGGAAAGGATAACATGCTTGTGCGTAAATCTTAGTTTAATTCGTACTAATGACAAATCTTCTCCGAAATTTCAGACATTAATGACAACTGTAACGGTTGCTGCAGGATGGCTACTAGCATTAAAGCTTAATTATTGCATATGGAAAGCGGCCAAGGGGGTTACAAAAGAAAAACGGAAGAAGATATACCCAGGAGACGTGAAGGCCCAATGGTTCTCTGCCTGGCGGGTTGAAAATTGAGCCTCTATTGTTTTGTGTCCTACAAATAGCACCTACACTTCCACGAGATACAAAATGATAGGTGGAGTTGCGAGTTGGTTGGTTTAACATTGCGGGTTGGTTGGTTAAACATGTACTTTTATAAAGTACGGACATCATATTGTATTGAATATATCCGAATCCGTGATTCCATACTTGTTTTTTGTTTCGCGCATTCGTGGCTTGACGGGCTGAAAATTGAGTATCTATTGTTCTGTGCCCTACAAATAGCACCCACAGTTCCGTGATATACAAATTGACAGCGAGAGTTGCGGAGATGAGTTTCTATATAAAGTAGACATGAGATTTTATACAGCATATGCGGATCGCTTATTCCATATTTAGGCACTTTTTTTATCGTGGGTTCGTGGCCTGGCAGGTTGAAAAAATACTGAATATTGTTCCATGTCCTACAAATAGCACGCAGATTTCCGCGATATACAAATTGACAGCACCACCTACGGGTTGCTTGGTTGAACATTGCATTTGTACTGTTCTAGAACATATGTGGATTCTTCGTTCCCTGTACTACAAATAACAACCACATTTTCGCGATATACAAATTGATAGGAGGACCTACGGGTTGCTTCGCTGAACATTGTATTTGTATTGTTCTAGAACATATGAGGATTCTTCATTCCATGCTTGGGCACTTTTTGGATCACGGGTTCGCGGCTTGGCAGGCTGAAAATTAAGTATCTATTGTTCCGTGTTCTACAAATAGCACCTACACTTCCGTGATATACAAATTTACAAGCGGGCTTCTGGACATTGTCTCTATATAAAGTATGGAATGAGATTTTATACGGCATATGCGGATTCCTCATTCCATATTTACGTAGTTTTTGGATCTTGGATTTGCGGCCTGGCAGGCCGAAAATAGAGTCTCTATTGTTTCGTCTCCTACAAATAGCACCCAGATTTCTGCGATATACAAATTGACGGCGGGAGTTGCGGAGATGAGTCTCTATATAAATATTGACATGAGATTTTATAGAGCATATGCAGATCCTTGTTTCCATATTTAGGCAATTTTTTTATCGCGGGTTTGCAGTATGGCGGGTCGAAAAAAGAGTCTCTATTGTTCCTTGTCCTACAAATAGCACTGAGATTTCCGCAACATACAAATTGACACGAGTTGCCACGGGCTGCTTGGCTGAACATTGCATTTGTTTTGTTCTAGAACATATGCGCATCCCTCATTCCATACTTGGGCACTTTTTTGGATCGTGGGTTCGCGGGCGAGCAGGCTGAAAATTAAGTATCTATTGTTCCATATCCTACAAATAACACCTACACTTCTGCGATATACAAATTGACATGTGGACTTGTGGACATAATCTCTCTATATAATATGGAATGTGATTTTACAGAACATATGTGGATCACTAATTGCATATTTAGGCAATTTTTGGAGCACGCATTGGCGGTGTGGCGCATCGAAAACAGTCTATTGTTTCGTCACCTACAAATAGCATTCGGACTTCAACGATATACAAATTGACAGGTGGACTCAGGCTGCTTCGTTGAACATTGGACTTTTATTGTCCCGTTGCGATCCTGTATCAATTTCATAGTTAGCGGGTTTTTTTTATCGGGGGCTCTGGAGCTGTCCGCGACATATAAATTGACACAAGTCGCTACAGACTGCTTGGATGAACATTGCATTTGTATTGTTCTAGAAGATATGCAGATCCCTCATTCCATACTTGGGCACTTTTTGGATCGCGGGTTCACGACCTAGCGGGTTGAAAATTAAGTATCTACTGTTTCGTATCCTACAAATAGCACCCACACTTCCGCGATATACAAATTGACACGTGGACCTGGGGACAAACTCTGTATATAAAGTATGGAATGAGATTTTATACAACATATGCGAATCACTAATTGCATACTAATTGACAGGCGGACTCGGGCTGCTTCGCTGAACATTGAACTTTTATTGTGCCATTGCGATCCCGTATCAATTTCATAGTTAGCGATTTTTTTTTATCGGGGGCTCTGGGGCTGGCGGGCTAGAAATTGGGCCTCTATTGTTCTGCGTTGTACAAATACATTGTTCTACAACATATGCGGACCTACGGGTTGCTTGGTTGAACTTTGCATTTGTATTGTTGTAGAACATATGCAGAGTCCTCATTCCATACTTGGGCACTTTTTGGATTGCGGGTTGGTGGCCCGGCGGGCTGAAAATTAAGTATCTATTGTTCAGTGTTCTACAAATAGCACCTACACTTCCGCGATATACAAATTTACACGTCGGCTTGTGGACATAGCTTCTATATAAAGTATGGAATGAGATTTTATACAGCATATGCAGATTCCTCATTCCATACTTAGACAGTTTTTGGATCGTGGGTTCGTGGCCTAGTCGGCCAAAAATAGTGTCTATTGTTCTGTCTCCTACAAATAGCACCCAGATTTTCGCGACATACAAATTGACAGGAGGAGCTGCGGGCTACTTGGATGAACAGTGCATTTGTATTGTTCTAGAACATATGTGGATCCCTCATTCCATAGATGATCATTTTTTGGATCGCGGGTTAACGACCAAGCACGCTGAAAATTAAGTATGCAGAACCCTCATTGCATACTCACAAGTGGACTCGGGTTGCTTCGTTGAACATTGGACTTTTATTGCCCCGTAGCGATTCCGTATCAATTTCATAATTATCGATTTTTTTCTATCGGGGGCTCTGGGTTGGCGGGTTGGAAATTGGGTCTCTATTGTTCCTCGATGTACAAACACATTGTTCTAGAACATATGTGGATCCCTCATTCCATACATGAGCGCTTTTTGGATCGCGGATTTGTGACCTGGCGGGCTTAAAATTATCTATTGTTCCGCGTTTTACAAATAACATCTTCACTTCCGCGATATACAAATTGACAAGCGGACTTGTGGACATAGTCTCTATATTAACTATGGAATGAGATTTTATACAGCATATGCAGATTCCTCATTCCATACTTGGGCAGTTTTTGGATCGCAGGTTCACGGCCTGGGGGGTTGAAAATAGAGTCTCTATTGTTCCCTCTCCTATATATACCACCTAGGCTTCTGCGATATACAAATTGCCAGGAGGACTCAGGCTGGTTGCCTGAACATTGCACTTTGAGGCAGTTTTTGGATGGCGAGTTCATGGCCGGGCGAGCCGAAAATAGAGTCTCCATTGTTCCCTCTGCTAGAAATAGCATCCAAACTCCCGCCATATACAAATTGACAAGAGGACTCGGGTTGGTTCACTGAACATTGCACTTTTATTGTCCCGTAACAATTCCGTATGTATTTCATATTTAACGATTTTTTTTTATCGGGGGCTGTGGGGCTGGCGGGCTAAAAAATGGGCCTCTTTTGTTCGGGCTTGCGGGCTGAAAATGAGACTTTATTGTTCTGTGCTGTACAAAATCTACCCACAACTCCGTGATATACAAATTGACAAAGGAACCTGTGGGCTGCCTGGGGCATCATTGCAGTTTCATTGTTCCTTGTCCTCCGAATAGCGTTTGGAGATCCGCCATATATAGATTGACAAATGGACTTGAGATCTGGCGCATTAAATTATTAAAGGATGTTAAATCGCTTATTCTTAAAAGAATCAAGGGAATTTTTTTTTTTTTTTTTTTTAAATGCTATAACCACAAGCATAACAAGGACCAATTTGAATTTTAAGGGCCTGTTGTTCATATGATAGCACAAATGCATTCCGCACACTAAATATTCGTTGATTTCAAATTATTCCAGGATATTAATCTGACTAACTTCATCGAATAAGCAAAAATGTGAAAACAACGACCAATTTGTATTTTAAGAGCCTCTTGTTTGTATGTGAGGACAGTCGCAGTTTGGACACTATATATTCGTTGATTTCAAATTATTTCAGAACAATAGTTTGACCAAGTTCATCGATCAAGGAAATCTGCTAAAGAAGTGACAGTACAATTGCGTCACATCGCCATAGAAATTACCAGACGTCCCAGCTGGCTAAAAACAAACAATTATACTGTTCGGTGTCCTCCAAAGAACACCTGGAGTTCCAGGGTATACAAATTGACAGACAAAGCAGATAACCAAGAACCAACCATACTTTAAACAGTCCACAAGCAAGTTCCCAGAAGGTTCCATAGAGCAGAACCCATCGACCTTTGCACCAAACAATTTGATATACAAA
>SNQJ01S0049816.1:44573-58274 GCA_010110895.2 Picea sitchensis | reverse complement strand
GCAACATGGAACAGTGCAATATTTGTGTAACTTATTCGACATACATGCAGAAGTGAAAGTAAACAACAAAACTGAATATGAAAAGCGGTACCATTGCCTTCTCGTTGTCCGACTCTCCATCCTTTATATGGAGAATGTGTTGCAACCCAAATTTCTTGGCCAGTGTGACAACAACCCCAATTGTTCCCATTGGGTAAATATTAGTGCTCTGTGCAAGTTGCCTAATAGTCGAGTCCGGGAGGAAGCGGTATTCTGAACAAATAGGAGGAATTTTTTCCACAATGCTTGTTTCGTTGATCGAAATAATTCGATCGCAATCACCGGTCATACACTGTTTTTGACAATATATTAAAATTTGTAATGGATATCTCATTACGCGACAATATCTTTTCTGCATGTTTCTGGACAAGTTGTGGAGGAACAGTCAGTGTGACTGTCATCATGACGTCCTTGTCTGTCATATCAACACGCATAATGGGTCTACTTTTGTTTGCCTTGTCCAAGTAGGTGGTATAGACAACCATTATGTCCCTGATGAACACCTGTCCAATTTGGCGGCTGTTCAAGGCTTCTATCGACAATACTTTGGATGTCATAACTCTAGACCTGAAGACATTTTTTGAACAGGAAAACTAAAGTGAATGGCAGTGTGCTACAAGTACACGCATACTTTTGATGAACTATGGAGCCAGAGTTTCGCAACGACACCTCTTAGTCTGCGGAACATGCTGCAGGTTCGACGTCTTGCTCGTACTTGTTGATACTTCTTGCGAGTTGCAAACCATGTACTGCAGATGGCATCAACATATTCGCCATGCCATAGATGAATATATAGCCCGGGAAATTTGTCTAGTAAACATAGTAAGAGCAGAGCGCATGCATCTTTACCTTTGGCCTTGTCGGTCCGCTGATGTCTGGGATGACTGACTGTTCATGGCCGTCTCACTAGTCCAACTTTTTCTGATGCAAGCATTTGCAAATGGACATCAGGACTAAGCAAATATATGCATTCTATATTATATGCAAGCACCTGGCTTGTATCTTTAATTTGACGGCACACTTCGTATACCTTTTAGAAGATTGTACCACGGAACCCTTTGTTGTTGCACAAAAGAATTCATCTCCCTGTCCAAGCAACCTGTTTTTTCCAAAGCAACAATGCGGAAGATGCAATCGACAGGAAGGCAAGTTAGTTTGAAAACAGATATGTAAAATAAAAAGAAACATGTCTATTTACTCGCCAAAGAGTCCTTCGTCTTGTCCAGCCATTATATTTGTTTAAATGCAGCAATGCAGCGCAAACACAACGGACATGCACTAGCTTAGTATGCATGAATAAACGTATGCAACCAAGATAACTTACCATGTAGGAAGGCACACAACTAGCTTAACACATATCTAGACCATAAATGAAATAAAAAACAACGCAATATGAAACAACAGTACGAGCATGCACCTTTCTATATCCTCTTCAGCCGATGCAGTCAAGACTCTCTCCTTTTCTCCAGCTACTCTGTTTGTTTCAATTTGGGAACCCACAAAATTTAATGAACATCAATGGAAGTTGGTATTCAGCCGAGAACAAACAATATGTACATAGAGCAAAACTGACTCAACGAACAATCTACAAAGGCAGAAACATGAACCTTTGCGCTTCTCTATCCATGGCTGTAAACGTGTATAATTTTTTCCCTGGCCAAAATATATTACAAGGCACAAAATATCACGCAACTGCATGGCCACAGCTAAACGATTTATGCTTTTCCCTGAGAATTTATCCACATATGCCCTCTAGCCATGTTCTTTATCCTCTACACAGACTGTTGTGCACATGATACAAGTTCTCACTTTTCCGTGGCTAATTACCCACACATGCTTCCAAACATGAAAATATAATCTTGCAGAATCTTTGTTGCACATATCATATGTCAAGAACAACACAAATTGCATCCTGCGCACACCAGTCTATGTAGAGGAGAAAGGACATGTCATGTCATATCCATACATCTGACCATACATGGTTTATAAATGTACCCTGCATACATATGCTTTATTCCAACAAAAAAACAACGGGTATTGTAACTTCACATGTAATCCTCGAACAATTTTGTATGCAACTATTTTCTTTCATGGCAGGACTGCAACACCAGGAAAATCTCACAGAATAACAGATCTCGACTCCGACAGACATGGCAAATAAAACCACTGCATATCCACTGGTGGGTGCAAGGGCTGAACATCGTAAAACGCCCCAAACAAAACAATAACAATAAAAAAAAAAGGTCCAACCACCACCGCTACACCCCAACCCTGCAAGGTCGAATCAAAGAAAATAAACTAGCAAGGACCAAACCAGCGAGAAAGCACAAAGAGACCGAACTGCACCCCCAGGGCCCCAAAGCGCAAACCCCAGTCAAACAAATAGAACCAACAACCCGGGAACCAACGAACCAGCAAGAACCACCGAGCCAGTGAACTACATATGTATCTCCAACGATTACAAAATTGCAACTCAAACAGAAAAGGAACCGAAAACACACAAGGAACATGCAACTACAAATAAGCAAACATTCTTACTTGCAAACTGCAAACTAAACAACAAACAAGGAATACAAAATGAAACCACTGCATCGAAACTTACTCCGAAACGATGAAATGCAGAAGCACAGCTCGAATCACCAGCGAAACAACAACAAGCAGCAACCGAGAAACCAGCGAACAAGAACTACTCACCGAGCCAGTAAACAATGTATGTAGCCTCAACGATTACAAGGATGAAGCATACAATTGCAGCAACCAACAAAACAATGAAAAATAAGCAGTCACTGAACCAGTAAACAATGTATGTAGCTTCAATGGCAGAACAAGGACGAAACATACAATGACTATTACAATCAAGTGTAAATTCACTATAATTGTATACAAAATTTCGAGGAAAAATGTACTCCGAGAACCGTATTTACATAAACATTTAAGACTCTCAGGCTGTCTAAGCACCTCGCATAATGCAAACATTTAAGTTGTCAGGGGTGTTGCAGAACGTCGCGTCATGTGAACATTTACGTAGTCAGTCCTATTGACGCATTTCAGAATAAGTGTCAATACATTTAAGGAAATATACATCCACCAAAGACTCTATAAATTTTGGAATTCTCAATCACTACAAAGCTTGGATATCAAAACTTTTCAATATGCTTATTACATATCAAAACTTGCGGATATATTCGGGTAGCAGAAAATGCTAATACAAACATTCAAACTAATGCTAGCATTAATCAACCTTGAAGCAAGATACATGAAAAATATGATTAAAACATACTGACTACGAGAAAAACTTTGGATATGTTGCCATATAGTACATTGGGAATAACGAAGCCGGCAATAAGACCTCCAATCTCTTATTAAATCAGATCAGTACATATATGTTACTTTTTATTATATAAAAATATATGCTTTTATTTCCATAGCTCCAACAATAGGTATTATGCAAATATTTCGGGTCAAAGGACAAAGTAATATGTAGTCAACGATTTATCGATTGCTATAGTCCCTCTACGCCTACGGCAGGGACTAATAATATAGAAGTACCTTTCTCACCGCTACTGGTACTTTCAGGACTAGGTTTTCTGTCAGTGTATATGTTTTCATCCAGACTTGAATGTAATCTCGTTGTAGTTTAAATGGATCAAGATAGAAGACATGGCTCACAATTATAAAAAGTCCATTTTTTAAATTAAATATTTTTTATTTTATTAATAATTAATTTTGATTTGTCCAAAGGGGTTGGATCCAATGGTGGAAAGCGAGGAGTTTTTCACCTTTGGGTAAGGTTCAATTCTCGTGAGGGCCTAACTTGAAGCCATAGGGGTACCTTGAGGTAGTGGTTGAACGTGTGGTTACACCTAGAGATATTATATTAAAATGATATCCTGACTTGTGCACACATAAGTGGATCAAATCCCACCCCCATGTCTTTCAATTTGAAGTCTTGGATGGGGTGACAGATGGCCCTCAACAGACGACATGTGGCATTTGACAACATCGGGTATTATTAACCCCTGTCGTCAGCCTCCCACTCCATTTGAATCACCCGCACTAAGCCTGGAGTTATGGTAGTGCACTGGGATACCCTTGTAGGTTTAATGGACCCTCGCGCGAACCAGGCTGGGCGTACAGAGGTAGGTACCAGGCTTAGGAAAATCGTCATCTCCACTTTCATGGCGACCCTCCTTGTCAATTCACAAAGCATTATGAAGGCTAGCGCCCTTGAGCGCTCTCCCATTCTCACATTTCTGCAAACTCTTTTGTTACTCGACTCTTTCATGCTCTTACACCTCTGGCCACCTGCCATTACTCTTCCGTCGGTCACCCTTCACAGTCCCACCCATAATCCCTACGCCATGCCAAGAGAGGGGAAAATCTAAAAGGGGACCGTTGAATTACAACGCCCTATCCAGACGCAACAGGCTTGCCCTCTTTCAACTTGCTCTAATTACCATAAGCACTCCCAGCCTAAGCCAAAACTAGTTGGAACTGCCTCAGCAACCCCCACCACCCCCCTCCAATCCTACAATGGACTCCAACCACTGCCTTGTTGAAGAGGAAACTCCCCCTCCTAAGGAGGATACTCCTCCGCTGAGTTTCCATCCTGAAACCGCCCCTCCCAGAGTCCACACATAGGTTCAAGGTGTCGACATTGGTGGTTGTATTGTGGAGGAAGAAATTCCTCCTAGCTGGCAGGTGGAGAACCATCCGACGACTGCGGACGTAGATTCAGAGGCAGAGCTGCCTCTGCTCTCCACTCATCGACTCTCGGATGAACATCTTCAGAGTATTTTTTATATGTGACAGAAGCTTGATGACCATTTGCACAATCAACACATTCTTGGCCAGTGAATGGACCTCTTGTTTGACGCCATGACAGCCGCTCCAACTAAGAAGCGATGCCTTACTTGTGGCCAAAAGTTCATCCCAACTTACAACATTCATGATAGTTTGAGCTCGCATATGGATTAGCTCCTCTAGGTTTTTCTTTTCTTTTAGGTTTTGTCACTTTTTCAAAGATTGGCAAAATCCCTGCCTCACGATGTATGCTATTCAATCATGGCAACCAGTTTATGGTTGTAGTTTTGTTTATATTGTAACACGTCAAACAATTACAATCTTTTTAAAGGCCACCTATTTTGGTTTCGAAGTATAAGAGAACAGGTTACAAACTATAAACAATGTAAAGACATACACTATTGATAATATATAGATTCTTTTATTTATTTTTGATTTAAATTTTTTATATAATATTAAAAATATTTGTTAAATAAATAAAATTAATTAAAAAAATAAAATATAAAAAGAATTATATTTAGAAAATTTACTATACTTCGACTGTATTAACTCAAAAAGTACCATAAAAATGTTTAAATTGAAAGTAAAATTTTAATGTTGTGTACAATATTTTGACTAAAAATATAAATATTAAATAGATATAAAATCATAAATACCATCTCTGAAAAACAAAATACAAAATGTCATATAAACAGTCATATGAACACTTTATAAGCATACCAACTTATGTAAAAAATAAATAAATTGAGAATATCACATAAATAAAGCTAACGCATTCAAAACTCTAAAGCAAACACTATATGACGAGAAAAGGAAGGAACGAATAATAGCTGTGAAGTAGCTTAGTCCATGATATTTATCGAAGTTATATTGTTTTATATAAAACTTTATTAAAAATAAAACATTCTAATTTAGAAAAACACACATGACAAGAAAAGGAAGGAACAAATAATAGTTGTGAAGTAACTTGGTCCATGATATATATCAAAGTTATATTGTTTTGTATAAAACTTTACTAAAAATAAAACATTTTAATTTAAAAAACATAATATGCAAAGCAAGGAACAAATAATAGTTGTGAAGTAGCTTAGTCCATGATCATGTATCAAAGTTATATTGTTTTATATAAAACTTTACTAAAAATAAAACATTCTAATTTAAATGGATTGAAGTTTATATGAAAATTGTTGCTACTTGAATTACCAAGTATAACATGAACAACATTGCATTGATTTTATAACAAGTTCATATATGTAGTGTTTTCAATTCTTTTGTTTTTCATTTTTATATTTATATTAATATATAGATTTATATTTATATGTTTTTTCATATTTATATTAATATTAATATAAATATATGGATGGTTGTGATTATTTCTATGATTTAGGATAGCACTTAGAATGTGTACATGAAATCATTTCTTTTCTTGAAATAATATGATTCCACCTTTTTCCTTGAAATAACATTATTTTTATTATGTATAAATTTTTAGCATTGCTAAATCATTAATATTATAATGATTCTATGTTGTTTAATCTTATTTTTGAGAAATTTAAATTGCCTATCATATGTTGAAATAGTTACATAAAATAATTTTATTAGTGGAATCTATGCTAAGGTGTAAGTCCCCTATAACTATTTTATAAAAGGTGTTGGCTAAACGTTCTATTTTTTGGGTTTTTTTGTCGGAATTCGACGATGTAAATCTAGAGAAAATCACTATTTTTTGTTGTTTAAATTGCATTTCTGAATGCATAAATGGATTTAGCGAAATTTAGCCATTCAAATCTGTAGATCCAACCATTCTTCACCAGATTTCGAGCAAATCAAACGAAAAAAATCACTGAAAAACAACCAAAAGGTAGAGCATTTAGACTACTCTTTTTATAAAATTGTTTAAGTCCCCTACAATCCCTTTTGATGTTTACTATGTAAATTCATAAGCTTATACGCTTTTAATATTTTCAAAGTTCCATGTTTTTACCAAGTCTTATGCCAAGAAACACATCTTTTACCTCACTTAAAAAGCAAGGGAAAGAAATCGGTAGCATCGATTTTTGTTCTACTAATTTGTGAAAAGATGTTGGTAACCTCGATTTTTGAGATTACAATTATAAATTATTGTAATCTCAATGTTGTTTCACACAAATAGTCACAACCATTGACACACTAATATAAATATAATATACAAAGGCATATGTAGGGGTTCATTATAGTGTTGGTGGTATCAGTTCATATAATTAAATAAAGTAACAATCCATCATAATGGGCTCCGATTTCACGCACTTGGCGCTCATGGCAAAACATATGCCATGGAAATCTCTATTTTATTTATTTATTTCAAATATAAATTCTTTAACGAAAATTTTCACAAAACCGCACCTAAAACATGCCATTATCCATAAAAGCTTGAAAAATCATGAGACATCCATGCTTATTGTGGAGAATTCATAGAAGGATATGAGATTTGAACTGGTTAACAAAACTAAGCTTTAAGACCAAAATTCTGCCGCCATGAATTTTTAAATAAAGTCTTAAAAATTATATGGGCACCCGGAACATCGACTGCGTCAACATCATTGATTATATCTATGGTTGCAGGATGAGTCATTGCATTGACTGCAGTGATCTGCAGGAGGGCATAGACCAGCCTCAAAACTGACCACTTGTGATTTTATTTTTTAAAACTCTTTATTAACTCTGACAAATATCGAAAAGAAAATGGTTTACACCAAGGGTATTTAAATCACATCATAATGTTTGAACCAATCACAATTTTAATATATAAAATTGGAAAATTACAAAAATAATTTGTTTTTCAAACAAAATTTGAATTAATACAAAATTTAAGTGAAAAGGAAAATTAATGAGAAGTTTATGAAAAAAACATAGCAAAATGCACCAAGTAATATAACAAAACGAACCAACTAATACCCAATTGACAGCGAGGCAAAACAAACCAACTGATGCCCAGTTGAGGCGGAAGCTATAGTCCCTGGCTGGAGGCAAAACAAACCAACTAATACACAGTTGACCGCGAGGCAGAAGCTATAGTCCCTGGCCGGAGGCAGGGACTAATAAGTGTTGTTGTGGTGGGATATTTCATTGTGTATGATTATGATTATATTTGTTTCTCATTTAAGAAAGTTTTAAATTCTTTGAAATGGAATATATATATCATTTGAAGCTTGAGGACTCATAGATGACCATGTGTTTGAGGAATTGCAAGTTCTTATGATGAACCAAAAATTTTGTAAAGATGCATGGGAAATTCTTGAAACAATCTTCTCCAAACCTTATAACTAATTTTTTTTCTTCACTATAGAAAAAACTATTGCCCAAATGTAGAGTGTTAGTTTAACTTTGATCATACAATTTGTCATTGCAAGAATCTAATACAATTTGTCTTTGTCACCCCACTCGTGCCTCGAGCTGATAGTTAATACATCAGTGGTCGAGTCAATATCCATCTCCCCTTTAACATAGATTCGGTTGTTGGCCTCGGGGAGGTGCCTTGGGGTTTACTGAAGTCTCCAGAAGAATCCATGCCCTATAATAATCAAAGTCCTTCATGCTTCTTTGGGTATCTTCTATGTTCCCGTCAAATTTCGGAAGAGGACGATGCAATCAGTGGAGGTATCGCTTTAGATAAGGTGGTTGGAGTCTAGGCGGGACGTAAATCACATATATCTCTGGCTCAACAAAATGTTAGGAAGGATATCAGAAATGGAAAACAAACAACTATTATTTAGGCTCGTAGTGCAGGGAATGTCTGTGCGAAGGGGAAACCATGATTTTCATGTTGTTCAATGCTTGTGGGGTAGGGGGTGCCCCCAAGTTTCTATCCCTCAAACAATTGGTGAAAATGTGTGGCCCAAATCTGATCATGATCCAACAAACTATGTGTGACAACTCGAGGGTCGTGGACTCTCTCCTTGGCTGGAGGACTGGTCCTTCTACTCTCTTGACTCCGTTTGACATTCAAGGGGTCAAGTTATGGCTTGGAGTCCTAAAAACATTCATCTCGTCGTCTCTTCTAAATTCGGGATTTCTGGTGGCTTTGGAAGTTTGAGATTTGGGCTCTTCTTTTCTGTTTTTAAATCTCTACAACCCCTATATAGATAAAAATAAAAATAATAATAAAAAAAACCTTTTGGGTGGGATTTATTCTTCTGGAATTCTTTCAAGCGATAACATCATCTTAGGAGGTGACTTCAAATTCACCCTATCTCTCAAGGAAGTTTGGAGGTTGCATACCTATAAAGATGCATTAGAAGGCTTCTTCATGCACCCCTTGGAAGACTTTCACCTTATCAATCTTGGGTCGGCCAAGATTTTGTCGATGCGGAGGAATGGTAGGAAAGGGGGGAATGGAGTCTCTAAAAGGTTGGACATATTCTTGATCTTAGAAGTTCTATTGGAAGTTCCTTGGTCTATAAAACCTTGAATTAGTTCTAGAGGAATTTTCTACCACTTTCCCATTTTTTTCAAACTGGAATCTAAGGAATGTAAGTTGCGATCACCTTTTAAGTTCAACCACATTTGGTGAGAGAAATACTATAGGAAGTTAATCCTTTCTTATTGGACACCTATTCATGAGAAAGCATGAGCATCTTACATCCAACAATTCCATGATAATTTGTTGAAATTGTTCATGAGATTTCTAGATTAAACTGTGTCTAGGGTTTTGAAACATCCAACATTTCCAGTGGACACTCCACCCATCATTGGGGACAAATGAAGCTAAAGAATCCAGAAAGCTTCATTTGTCCCTAATGATGGGTGGAGTGTCCACTCGAAACGTTGGACGTTTCAAAACCATAGACACAATTTAATCCAGAAATCTCATGAGCAATATGACTAATTGTGAAAACCTTCAACCGACGCTCCCAAGCAGTGCTTAAGGAAGCGAAAGCAAAGATCGACTTCCTATTAATTTCTATTAGATTCAACATATTTTTTGAGGAGGCTTCTTCCTTAAAGAATCTCATGGCCCTTAGACATGATCTCCTGGCGAAGGAAGAAGCCACTTAGAATGAAAAGGTTGGGAGATATGGCTTGCCGAGGGGGAATACAATACCAAATTCTTCCACAAATATGCCAATTTCCATAAAAACTTTAATATGATTGGGGATTTTATGGCTAGGTCCTTTGAGGAAAAGGCGGAGGCAACCAGAATCCACTTCAGTGCCTTCTTCAGAGAGTCATCAGGTTGTCCTATAGGGGAAATGTTAGAAGTTCTCAGACTTTTCCCAAAGGTTTTCATTAATGACATGAACACTTCCTTGGAAGCGGAGGTCTCAGAAGTTGGGCTTGAAGCTACCCTTTTCTCCATGAAGGGGGGTAAAATACCTAGTTTAGACGATTTTTTTGCCAAATATTATATTGGATTTTACGAGCTCTTGATAGAGGATATTATGAAAGTGGTGTTGGAATCTAACCAGAGTGGAAAATTTTGGGGGGAAACAAAGTCTACGTTCTTAGCTCTTATACCCAAGAAATTAGATGCAATCTCCTTTGAGGACTTTCGTCCTATCTCGTGTTGTAACATATTGTACAAGGTGGTCTCTAAAATCTTGGCAAATAGGCTTAAGCCTATCCTCAGCAAAATTATATCCTAGGAGAAGTGTGGATTCCTATTCAAGCGACAAATTCATGATGCGGTATCCCTTGCACAAGAGGCCATGTACTCTATCCACACCTCTAATATCCACATACAACAAAGTGAGTTGGACCGTCCTTCGTCTATATTTAGTCCAATTGGGATTGAACCTAGATTATGTCATTTGGATCATAGGATGTGTCAAATCTACTTCTTTTGTTGTCCTGATCAATGGCTCCCCATCCAAATTTCTTGGAGCCTTGAGAGGGTTTAGGCAAGGCTGCCCCCTCTTCCCTTTCCTCTTCCTCCTGATTGTGGAAGGCCTTAATAAACTTATGTGCCATACAAAGATCTAGGGAGAACCGAAAGGTCTTAAGATATCTCTTTCCAAAGTTCTATCACATCTTCTTTTCATTGATGACGTTCTCTTGTTTGGTGTAGGTTTGTTGTAAGAATTTCACGATATTAGGTTCATCTTGGACCTCTTCTGTCGAGCCACTGAAATGGAGATCAATGGGATGAAATTCTTGTTGGAAATATTGTTGTGATTAATTTCAAAGATAGGGGGATACTACACATTGATGTCAAATAAAGGGGGAGACTACATATGTCCAAGATAAAGATTGCAAGATGGAGATTGTTAGAAATATTGTTTTTGGATTTTTGATGCTCAGTTTATATATCCTATCTTTGAAGGCATTTTTACTTTGAATACCTAGCTCGAATGAGTGCATAGGATATATGGTTGAAAAGATTATTATGATACCTTTCCAACAGTATATGACACCCCCTCTAACTCCATAGGAATGAGTAGATATGAAAGATTTTGTTAGGTCAACCCACCCAGAAAGTACAAGTCAACCCAGCCAGTTTTACAAGTCAACCCCATAAGTGAACGCAGAAACAGTATAAATACATGATATATGTGTGCATTTGAAGAGCATCCAAGCAAGAAGAGAAAGAAGAAGCACGCATAAGAGATACGAGGTGCACAAGAGGATCCTAGGAGTATTCTTGGGGTCTAAAGGTGCACAAGAAGAGTTTTCTTGGAGTTTTAAGGGTGTGTTATGAAGGACTAAGGTCTATGATGTCGCAAAGTGCATTTTTTTTAGGTTATGATGCTGCAGTCTGGAATTACATTCTGGCAATGATGCTATGAGGTTCGCTAGGGCATGAAGGTTGAATTTGACTAGGGTTTGAAGTTATGTTTGAAGTATGAAGCATGCAGGTGAAGTCAGAAGTACTCTGTGTATGAAGATATTAGATTGGTACCTATACATTTCTTATTGAGAAGGTGCTCAGCTGAGGAGATTGGTGTCCATAGTAGGTTAGTGCTTACACAATATCTTGTTGATTTGGTGCTTAGCTGAAGAGATTGGTGTCTCCAGTAGGTTGGTGCCTAGACAATATCTTGTTGAGTTGGTGCTCAACTGAAGAGATTGGTGTCTCTCCTAGGTTGGTGCCTACACAATATCTTGTTGTGTTGGTGCTCTGTTGAATAGATTGGTGTCTCTAGTAGGTTGGTGCCTACAATATTTTCAATAGTAAGTTGGTGCCTACAGACATTTACAGATATAAGTTTTTGTGGTTTTCTCCCACAAGAGTTTCCAAATTAAACTTTGTGTACTGTGATTTGTGTTAGGTAGCTAGAGAGGTAGTGGGAGGCAGGGGGGGAATAGAGGGCCCATAGTGATAATAGTGGAGGCCATTCAATGTAAGGTGGACTAGGTCCACTGTAGTATTAAATAAGACCCACTATGGTAGTTAGATATAATAAATGATTAGTTAGATATAATAAATGTAAGAGGACTTCTAAGAAGGTTCTGCTTCTAGAAGATACCTCCTCTAGAATGTTCTTAGGTAATGGTAGCACTATATAAAGGGTTTCAAGCAATGTAATGGGATATGAAGAGAAGTATTGTATTTGGAGCAGTAGCTCAATAGGAGGATGCCCCCTCGAAGAGGCAAGTGAACATGGGAGGATCCCTTCCATAATAGGATCCATTGTATAGTGTTTCCCTACCTCAATGGTTTTCTATAATAAAGTGTGCTTTCTTCTATATTGCTCCATGGATCTATTGTGTATTCAATATTTGTGGTGATTATATTTGTAGATCTACTCAAGTTCTTAACAAGTGGTATCAGAGAACTTTCCTTGGCAGGAAGTGTGGGAGAATATTTTTTTTTTTGCAGATTTATTTTTTTAGAAAAAAAGGGCCACGAAATTTCGGATGATTTCTGTAGGTTTTGGTGCAAAATTTGCAAAAAATGGTTGTATATCTTAAACAGAGTCCGAGAAGTCAAGTTATTTGCATTTTAAAATCTACAATTTTTAGCGTTTTTTCTTTTCCGCGGATGGTCGCGTGATTTTTCTTATTTTTGTAGCATCTGAGGCTAAATTTTTCAAAACAAATTGAATATATGAGTTCCTCTCACAATTTCACCCAATTTCAAAAAACAAATCGTCCAAATCGAATCTCTGGAAGTGAAGATATCGCTAATTTAAAATCAACTATTTTTTTTTGGGGGGTTTCGTGACGGCGGTGAGACTGTAGAGTTCATAACTTTTCATAGGGTGCTCAGATTGTTACCTTGTTGGAAATATTGTCATTGATGGCAAAGGGGAATCAGAGTTTTGTGAGTCCCATGAACAACTGCATCACACATCGTGAAATCGCGATATGAGATTTCCCGATAAGGCAGATAGCGTGTGGGCCACCTTGGAGGACAGGTGGCAGGTGCTTCATCGGAGAATCGAGAATCGGAGTTTCGCGAGTCCTGTGAACGAGTGCATCAGACATCGCGAAATCACGATATGCGATTTCCCGATAACGCAGATAGCGTGTGGGCCACCCTGGAGGACAGGTGGCAGGTCAAAGGCCCGTCGGAGGACCAGCGTATCGAGAATCGGCAAATCGGTATTCCCGTGAACGAAGAATCGGGGAGGAAACCCCGACGCGGAAAGATCAAGAGCCGTCCATCTGGAAGGACGTGTGGCAAAGGATCGGGCATCGTCGGCACTTTGTCCATCGGGAAATCGGAGATCCCGATGACAAGGGATTTGTGCAATGTGAAATCGCGATCAGTGAAACCCCAATCAGTGGGGAACAACTATCATCACAGCAGAGAAGGAGGACAGCGGCGTAGTGGAGAACAATTGTCAGCGTAAAGGAGCGTCGGGATTTGGACGATCGGGAATCACGTGGGTGTATGCATTGAGGCATCACAAACCCCGTAGCCCCGACGGGGTAAGGTTG
>SNQJ01S0049816.1:23800-44563 GCA_010110895.2 Picea sitchensis | reverse complement strand
CAATAACATCTACAAAATTATTGCACGAAGGCTGAAACCAATACTCTCCTCGTCCATATCGAAAGAAAAAATTGGATTCTTAGAAGGAAGACAAATCCACGAAGTTATTGGGGTAGCACAAGAAGGACTACATAGTCTGAAAACCAAAAAAGCAAAGGGTACCATTTTAAAGATTGATCTCTCCAAGGCATTTGACAGAGTGAACTGGTTCTATATTAGGCTCCTCCTCACCCATCTTAGATTTGAGGTTCCCTTTATCAAATGGCTAATGGCTTGCATCACTTTGGTTTCCTTCGCAATACTCATAAATGGAGCAACATCCCCTTTCTTCACCCCCTAAAAAGGACTTTGTCAAGGTTTCCCCCTCTCCCCCCTACTCTTCTTACTTGTGGCCGAGGGATTAAGCAGGGCTATCTTAAATGCAGTCAGAACAAGGGATTTCCACGAAATACAAATCACCACAAGTCAAAGACTCACTCATCTACTCTTTGTAGATGACATCCTCATTTTCTGTAGTGGAAAAATCAAGATGCAAAAGTACTTTCAAGCATCCTCTCCCTCTTCCGTGTAGCATCTGGAATGCAAATAAAATTACAAAAATCCACTATCTCCTTCTCAAAATTGGAAAGGGAGGAGGAAGATCTTCACAAAAGGCTCTTTCCCTTCACTCATCAAGACTTCACAGATGGCCTAAAATATCTTGGTTTTCACCTAAAACCAAATAACTACCTCAAAAATGACTGGAAATGGCTCATCTCAAAATTAGAGAAAAAACTATACGGATGGAGCTTCAGGTGGATATCAAGAGCAAGAAGACTCACATTAACTATAGTACTAGAGTCCATCCCAGTCTATTGGATGTCATTGGCATGGATACCGAAGGGAACTTTAGAAAAGATCAGAAAAATATACTCTCATTTCATATGGTCGGGTTCTGGAGACAAAAACATACAGCCTTGGGAAAAATGGGATCTATTAGCAAGGCCAAAATCCCTGGGAGGATGGGGACTCAAAAATATTTTTCTGTTCTCAAAAGCATTGGCAGCAAAAACAGGTTGGAGTCTAATCTCAAATAACAACCTATGGTCCTCTATAATCATTCAAAAATATATTGCCCCGGGGACACTGGAAGACTGGATCAGATCCCCAATTAAGTCACATACTTCAAGATCCATTTTCTGGAAAGCTCTTATTACCTCTTTTCTAGTCATTGGTGAAGGATTAGCCTAGAGAATAGGCCGGGGAAATCTTCTCCACATTGGAATAGATCCCTGGCAAGGCAGTGGAACCACACACATTCTCCCTCCAGATATTATCAACCTCCTACACAGGAAAAATATATACTTACTCTCTCACCTAGCAGACCCAACATCAACAACACTGTGGATTGAAGGATGGAAGAAAGCAGATGACATAGGTCTAACTGGAGCCTCCTCACTACTCTACAAAAAATACATTGAAGCACTTCAAATTGGACACATCAGAGTTACTGACAGAGAGGATGAATTTGTCTAGCAAAAGGATCCTTCAGGTGCTTACACCCCAAAATTGGGCTACATCACACTAAACCTGGATATCGTTCAACAACAACAATATTGGTGATGGAAAGGATTATGGAAGCTAAAGTGCCCACAAAAATCAAAACTCTTTCTTTGGGAAGCACTAAATAGGAAAATCCCTACATGGGAAATTCTACAAAAGAGACAGTTCGAAGGGCCTGGTAGATGCTCCCTCTGCCACTCGAAAAATGAAACAATTTATCATTTGTTTATAACATACCCTTTTACCAAAAGAATATGGATGGAAGTTTCAACCAACATCAGATAATTGTGCTCATGGGAAGGACAAAGCCTGGAACAAGCTTGGAAAGATTGGCTCCATGACCCAAGATACAGAAAACTAAAAGCCAACCCCCCCATACTGATTTGGGGCATTTGGTTGGCCCGAAACACAACTATTTTCCTTGACAAAAATTATGTTCCAGAAAAAATTGTTGCACAAAGCCTCTCAGTACTCTCACACTTCCCATAAACAAATAAAAAAGGCAAATCACATAGTCCTTCTCTCCAGAACAAATAGACAATTCGAAGTTGTGGGCTTACTTTTATGGGGACTCACAGAACCAACTTTGCGGAGGTGGTTTCATACTACATCTTTCAGAAACTCACTCCTTTCACACAAAATTGGGGCTAGGATAGGGTACCAACAGCTCTGTAGATCTTTTGACCTTAAAACTACTACTCACCTTTGCAAAAGAAAAATATCTACGACACATCCAAATATTTGGAGACTCAATTATTGTAGTGAATTGGGAAAGGAAACTCCAGCAGTGTCACAACATTTTCCTCCTCCCTATTTTGGAGGGCACTTTTCGCCTACTAGAAAATTTTGACATTGTGACTATCTCCCATGTCTACAAAAGCAGGAACATGGTAGCGGATGCACTCTCAAAAGCAAGGCTCTTCCTTGCTTTAGGAAATTGGGACATCACAGAACACAAGAATGGAAACTTACAAGCTTTTTACCACTGGCCTTTTATAGAGTCAACAAGTCAACAACATGATTCATAGCAGGAGCAACAACAACATTAAAAAATCCATTTTGGAGGCAATCAACAACTTAAATTTTTTGGAAGAAATCTACACAAGACTACAGATCAACAGATTCACAATCTGCAACTAAGATTCTCAACCCACTGGGGTCAATACTTGTAACATAAACATATTTTTTTGGGGAACTCACTACTCGGCATAAAGTCAACAACTTTAAAAAAAAAACTCTTTCATTTTTCTGTGACACATATAATACACCCTCGAGGTGTTGTGCTCCTTGAAGCACCTACATAATGTAATTTTATCTCTCCGGATGAATACAATTACGCTTTTTTCCATCGAAAAAAATATGTTTTAATATTTAATTGTACGACAAATTTGTATATTTGAAAGTACAAAAGTAAACTTGTAGATGTACTCCTCCAAAAATTCCAAAGTAAATAATAGTCAAAACATACTGTAATGGTAATTTATGAGGCAACATGGCACTCCTTTTCTATATATTAAATATATATATAAAATATTATTATTAGTTAAGGATTATTTAGTAAAAATTATATGGCAATCTTAGTGTATGCTATATGTGAATATGGGGTGCAACCACATATTATAAGTGCAACTTCACAAGTATATTTCATGGGTACTTATATAAAATCATAATGAATATACATCAAAATTAATTTTTTTAAACACAAATTATAATAATAATATTTTTTTATATAATTAATATATTAATTGTTAGAAAATTATTAAATATAAAAGAAATATTTTTTTATACTAATTGATATATTGAAACTATTGTGATCTTGGAAAACTTCTCTTAATGTTTAGAAATACAATTCTAAATATAGTAATCCCTTACTTTATTAAGACCCGATAGACCAATTCTGTCTCAGTGGACATTAATCATCATCATTATTATATTTTTTTAAATGTAAATGCTTCAATTTAAGCATATCTAACCTAGTAACATTAGTGGGAAGTTATTGTCATTAATTGCAAGCATTGTTCAAGTTAAAATTAATTAGGTGAAATTAAATAGCTTTGACACTTTCTTTCTTCTAAGTCTAGAAAAGCATGTGTGTTCTAGTTAGGTCATACTTTGGAGTGTTATGGATAAGACCAATATGCCACAACTTTTATGTATCCATTTATTTTAAAAAACTTTTGAAAATTTCAATTTACACTTATGAGATTGTGAATAGTTACTAACACATGGATTTATCTAATTCTACTTCGACCTTTAAAGGCATAGAGTAGCCATTGTCATTTGATTAAATCACTTGTAGTAAACATGTTTAAAAACAAGAACATCCAATGTGTATAATTGAATCATCTACTCTTACTTGGAAACATGCAAATTTAAGACTCAAGCAAGACATTAACCTTTATTGAAGGATTAGTCAAAGTGATGATATAATTCTTGTTTTTGCGAATTAACACAACAACCAATTTGAAAAAACAAAAATTACACACACACACACACACACACACACACTCTCCTAGAAAATAATCCTACCCCACCCTCACACAATTAAGCAAATAATGGTGGTTTTGGTATCAAGGTATCCCTCACAAAACTCTCTTACTTCCTTGAAATTTCTAGAAGGGAGGGGAATTGACTGCCATCTACATAGGGTTCTTGTAACCCCAAATGACCTAATGAGATTTTATCTTAATACCTCTATGTAATTAGCACAATAACATCTACCAATCGAGCTAACCCTTAGGGCTATATGTGTGTGTGTTTTCCACGAGGCCTTCGGTTCTAGTTCGATTGAGGTACAAGTTTGACTAGGTCCCACTAGGTTAGTAGTCACTATTGTGGTCTACAATTGAGCCACTATCCGTCTTGATATTCTGAGGAAGAGAGGGGGATCCTACAAGGTTTAAAACAAAACAATGGACTAACTCAATTGGTTAGAATGCACTATTTCAAGGCAGAGTTTGCAACCAAGTCTTTGGTTTTGGTCTCGCTAATGTCCAAGTTTGATAAGAGTCACACTAGGTTATCGACAACTATTGCAAGGAAGAGGAAGGGATCCCATAAGATTTTTCTTGAAGAAATACACACACATATACCCTCAAGAAAAACCTCACATGATCACTTTCTCTTATATATGTATGCATGTATGTTTGTTGCATTGAAAAAAAGTTCCAAAGTTTAGCTCAAGTGGTTTGACTTTCCATGTGTTCATCATAATGGCCAAGGGTCACAAGGCCAAATCCACCTAGATCCCTCAAGGTTAGGTGTGGATGTTGTATGCCGATGACATTTACCCTGGGTGCCATTATTTCATTGTGAAGAAGTTCCTGGAGAGTTTCCTTGAAGAATTTTACTATGGAATAAATGTAATGTACTTAACCATACACTGTGGAAGTTCCCATGTGGCATCTTCTAGTTTCATATATTTCCACTAGATTAATACTTCCTTGATCGTTCTTTGGCACAATTGGCACTCTTTGGTATCCAATATTGCTTCTAGTTGGAGCCAAATGGAACCTTCTTCATCAAGTTCTGGCAGGTTGGATTGTACTTTGCAATTTGATCCCACAACTTTCTTCAAACATGAAACACAAAATACTGAATGAATCTTGGAGTGGGTTGGGAGAGCCAACTTGTAGGTGACCTGACCAATGCATTGTATTATCTGATGGGGACCATAAACTTGGGAGCTATCTTCTAGAGAACTTTATCTTTGAGTGATGTTTGTTTGTAAGGATACAAATGAAAAAACACTTGATCCCATTCTTTAAAATAAGGTTCAGATCTATGTTGATCACCTTGGTGTTTCATTCGGTTTTGTGCCATAAAAAATTATCCTTGAGGATGTGGATAATGGTTTCTCTAGTGTGAATCATTATATCTACTGACATGAACCTTGGAGGTGCCTGGTACATAGGATGCGACTAATAGGGGGTTTAGGCCATAAATAACTTCACATGGTTTCATTTTAGTAGCTCCATGATAAGTGGTGTTGTACCACCATTCAACAAGGGGAAGCCATTGTTCTCATTGGTGAAACTTTTTAGAAGCAAAACATCTCAAATAAATTTCTAGGCACTTTTTGACCACTTATGTTTGACCATCAATTTGAGGATGATATGTAGTGCTCATATTCAACTATGTACCTTGAATTTTAAATAGTTCCTACCAAAATTTATTGGTGAATGTGGGGTCTCGATCCGAGACAATGGAAGTGCGCATACCATGTAGCTTAAAGATATGATCCATGAAGGCCTGGGCCACTGAGGAAGGAGTGAAAGGATGAGCCATGGCACAACAAGGAACAACTTTTGAAAGACGGTCAGCAACCACCATGATGACTAATTTGTTGATTGCTTTTGGGAGTCCTACATTAAAATCTATTGAAATGTCTGATCCAAATCTATGTTGGGATTAGTAATAATTGCATTGCCCCTGGTATCTTCACTGTCTCTCCCTTGTTTCTTTGGCAACTGTCACAACAAGCTATGAAGTTGTTGATGTTAATATTGGTCAATATCAAAACAACAATCTCACGAGGATTGGCTGTCAAATGGGAGAATGCTAAATGGAAAATTCCAAATCTTTATTGCTTTAGTTTATATGTAAAATGTTTCTTGATAACTAGGTTGCTCTTTGTGTGAAACATTTACTTGGAAATGGACCAAACAACTTTATTTACAATAAAATGATAATGAAAGGATTTGATGTCAAAATAATTATGTTCTCAACTTCATTATAACATCCCTCTTAAACACATGGAAGTAGAAGATGCATCCATATTTTCTCACAAGAAAAAGAGTGAAATGGTGTTGATCATTTCAAAGAAATTTAAATGAGTATCACATTCAAAACTGAAAATAATTTGATAGGAATACTCCAAAAATATCACACTCATAAATCCCAAAGTATGAGAATTCATTAAAGTTGTACCCCGAAGTATTTCTCTCTGGAGTTTAATACATAAATATATTACAGGAAATTTTAGTAAACCAATTGACTGATGCTCATAAATAAAGCTTTCCAAATGCAAGAACTAAACCTCCAGGAATCATTTAGACAATCCTAAATTATATTTATCAGTCCCATACATGGATGTAAAATACTCCATGATCTTTTAGAAAGAGACCTAGAAGAATAAAATAAAAACACTAAAAAACTCGGCCTTATGCTCGATATCTTATATACAAACAAAAAGCTTTGAGAGAAATTGTGTAGAAGAAGCAAGAAAAATGTAGATCTGTATTTTCTAATGAGATATTTGTTTGTGTACTAAAGGATTAACAATGCTATCTTGATGATTTGAACCTTAGTTATTATGATCTTCTAACCCTTTCTTTGATGGTGCTCTCTTTGTTTTAAATTTGCTCCCAATGCTTCTTGAAGTAGTTAGGTTTATGTTCTTCTAGGAGTTCTCATGTGCTTCCTCTTTTTGGAATTTATGCTTTATTGAATGCTTGCTTATTAATGAACTTATTCCATTGAAATTCTTGCCTCAAAGTGGGACCCACTTCATCCTTTAATAAAATTTATTTAATAAACTTTTATTTCCAAAACTTGAAGTTGACTGCTTGAAAAAATTGGATTGCATTTTAATTTTCTGAGCATTATAAGTCATTTCACAACCATGTGAAACATTCTAGGAGCAATATTCATCATTCTATGTTTCCAACGAGTCCTCTTGAGCGAATTTTGGATTTCTGGATCTCAACTTATAGCCTCGGGAAGTCGAGGTTCCAAATAGATTTCTCAGCAAATCATGAAAAAGAGTTGACTGATATTTGAATTTTTTGGAGAATTGTGTTCAAATTCATCCATTTAAATATATCCCATTGTCTTCTTTGTCAAGTTACCTTTCCAATGAGGTATCACTTGTCTAGATCATGAGTTATAAGCTCTGGAAGATCGTTGCTTAGTAGTCATCGATCTGGTTCATGGATCAATCTTAGCCTTTGATTTAACTCCACCCTTGTTTATTCCCACGTGCATTGTGGTGGTGGAGGATTTAGTGTTTATAATGTAAAACTTTACATATCATTCATGTGAAACACAAGAGATTATGGAGGTCGTGCCTTAGTAAAATTCATAACATAGTAAAATTGTGGTCACCTAATCACCGCCCATTTATCACCTAGTCGATGTCCAGTCAATGCCCAATCACCTACCATATGTCTCAGTATGATTGGTTTTCACATGTCTTAGTATCATGGTTTCCATGTGTCTCAATATCATAGGATTCCACGTTTCTTGATATGATTAGTTGAATAAACTTTAGAACTATGTTAAGTAAGGGAGAGTATGGGAGAAGGACGAGAGGGGAGGTATGGCGGGGAGTGGAGTGTGGCAGATTAGTGGGTATGGCAGGGTCAAATGGTAGGAAGGAGTGGAGTGAGGAAGGGGTAATGGGGTATGGTGTCGCGAGAGTGAGTGAAGTGAGGAGTGTGGCGGGTTGGTGCGATCGAGAATGAGAGGAGAGAGGGGAAATGGGAGGAGTCCCATGGGAAATGGGAGGTCAGTGATGTGAGGAAAGGGGATATGGGAGGGAATAAAACTTAGGTAATAGACTAAGTAATGGAGAAAGGGGAGATGTGAAGGAAATAAACTAAGTAAGGGAGAGTGGGGAGATGAGAGGGGAGAGGGGATCGAGATCAAGAGTAAGAGGGGAAATGGGGAACAAGGAAGGGGTTTGCTATCCCATGGGGAAGAGAGACAATATAAGAATGAGTATGGGAGATTATATCATATAAACGAGATAATAAGAGAAGAAGTGAAACTAAGTATGAGATAAGAAAAAGAGTTAAGAGAGGAAATTGAAAAAAATGGTGAAGAGATAAGTATGGAGAATGGTTAAATATGTTGAATGAGAGTAATAAGAGTAATGAAGTTTGCGAGAAACTGGTTAAGTATGGACAATGAGAGTAATATGAGTAATGAGGTGTGTGAGAAAATACTAAGTGTTGCACATGGAAGAGGTTCCCTTCATGAAATATTGGTGGTTGGACAAAACCATGAATATATTGAGCATACAGACTTAGATTTTGATTCTGTAAAATGCATGATGAAGCTGAGACTGAGGGATACGCCATGAATTGATGATCATGAAAAATTTCCTCCTTCTGACATCATTTTTTTTATTATTCCAAAGATTGGAAAATCTATATGATCAAAATTTTGATCAACAAAAGTTTTGGATATATGTTTTCATATCGTCCCAGAATAATGAACGCTTAGTTCTTTCATAGGTTTTAAGAAATCTATAGTGATCCACTATCTTTGATGAATGTAGCTCCTTTAAGACTTGTTGTTTCAGGGCCAAATCCTTTACCAGAACAATGTGCCCTTTATACCACAATGTACATTGTTTCCATGTATAATTTTTAGGTGGGTTGGGTTCTACCTGAAGCCGTTGGATGAATTGCCTTAAGTATCATTTGTTAGCCATTCCTTGTGGGCCTCCTCGATCCATCCTATACTTGGTAATGATAAGGAAAAGAGTGGCCCATCCTTATCGAATTTTCTGGATAAAGAATCAAACACAACATTCTCTTTACCCTTCTCATATATGATCTCATAATCATACCCTAACATCTTGGTAACCCATTTATGTTTCTTTGGTGAATACAACCATTTTCAAGCAAGTACTTCAGACTATGATGGTAAATATTGATTTAAAATGCCTCCCTATGAGATGTGGGCACCAAATCTCCACTACATGAAGGATAGACATCATTTCCATCTTATATGTGGGTTTTACCAAATTGGGATCACACAATTGTTTACTAGTGAATGCCAGAGGGCATCCTTCTTTCATTAATATTGTTCCAATACCTCTCCCTGAAGCATCACATTCCAATACAAAAGTCTTATTAAAGTCAGGTATTTCTAAAACTATAGTAGTGCACATGGCATCCTTTAAAGCAACTAAGTATTGTTCTACTACCTCACTCCAAACTAAGTTGCAATTTTGCCATATTTTTTCACAAATTTCCTATAGTAGCCTATAAGTCATAAGAATCCCCTCAATATCTTCAGTGTTTTGAGATGGGGACAATCTTCCATAGATGCCACTTTCTTGGGATCAACTCATACACCCTCCTAACTTACAATGTGACCCAAATATCCAACCTCATGAGCCCCAAAATCACATTTGGAGCACTTAAAAAATAATTGGTTTTCTCTCAAGAGTTACAAGGACTTATCAACAATATCTATGTGTGATTCCCATGTTTTACTATAGATCATGATATCATCAAAGAATACTAACACGAAATTGCGCAGGAAGGGTTTGAAAATAGTGTTCATGAGACTTTAGAAAGTAGATGGAGCATTATAAAGGTTGAAAGGCATCCCTATAAACTCATAATGACATTTGTGTGTTCTAAAGGCTATCTTTGGGATGCTTGCCTCTTTCATCTTGATTTGGTGGTATCCCAAACATAAATCAATCTTAGTGAAAAAAAATTCTCTATGAAGTTCATCAAGGAGATCAACAACAATAGGGATGGGAAATTTTCCCTTGATTGTGAACTTATTGAGAGCCCGAAAATCAAGTCACATGCCCAAGTGCCTTCCTTCTTTAATATAGTGACTACTGGTGATGCATAAGGGCTTGTATTGGGACATATGATCCCCACCTACAATAGGTCGTGAAAGATATTTTATATTTTATTCTTTTGTGCAAGAGGGTGGTGACAAGGAAATACATTTGGTGGTTGACTTCTTGGAATCAAGGGAATGCCATGGTCATGCTCTCCTCAAGAAGGGGGTAAACCCTTTGGTATATTGAATACCTAATGATGTTTTCCAAGGACTAGCTGCAACTCTAGGTGGATTTCTTGTGTTGGGTTATCCATAACCTGTATGGAATTAAATTGGGAAATAATGCTAGAGTCGCCCTTCTTTAATAACTTCCCCATACGATGAGAGATGACTATTTTAGAAGATCTTTCCTAAATCCCTTGAAGGGTGTGTGCGTGACCCTCTTTAGTGAAACTTATATAGAGTTCTTTGAAATCCATGATGATTGGTCCCAACATACGTAGCCATTCTTCCCCCAATACTATATCACACCCACCCATATTGATGGAAAATAGATGGGTTTTGAGCTGATAGTCTCCCATATAGAGTCTAACATTTTCACATCTTCCCTCGCATTTCATCATACCTCCATTAACGATCATGATTTGAAAGTGTGCACCAGATGTACAAAACAATGGGTTTCTTTTTCCACTCTTTTGTGAATGAAATTGTGAGTATTTCCATTGCCAACTAGGACTATGACTTTCCAGTGCTTGANATTTCATCATACCTCCATTAACGATCATGATTTGAAAGTGTGCACCAGATGTACAAAACAATGGGTTTCTTTTTCCACTCTTTTGTGAATGAAATTGTGAGTATTTCCATTGCCAACTAGGACTATGACTTTCCAGTGCTTGATGTAACCCGTGATTTTCAAGGTATGTGGAGTTGAAATGTCTGCCTGATAATGCATGCAGGGAGATAAGTGGTTCTTCATTAAATAATGGAGGTTTGATATCGACCTAAGTTTGAGTGTTGATGTCTTCAACTTGTAACTCTGGTGTCTCTTCGATACTTGTGTCTTTAGTCAAGGCATGAGTGGTCATATCAAATTTAAACAATTTTGATCTTTACAACAGTGACCTAGATCATATTTTTAATCACAATTATAGCATAGTCCTCGTCTTTGACGATTTGGAATTTTTGTTGCAGACAACCTTTGTACTTTCAAGGGATGAGTAGGAGTTGTGCTTGGCGAAGTACCCTGGAGAGGATGAGTGCGGGGAATGAAGGTTGGTTTTTTCGTTTGTGCATTGATCACAATCTCTACTTCTAGGCCTCTATGTTGTTTCCAACCATGTAGTGGGACATTGCATTCTAACTTGTGTCTAAATCTCTTCCTTGAGGCCACTAATGAAACATTCTTTATAGAAATAATATGTTAAGTTCTTTGTACGGATAACTAATTTCTCAAAGGCTACCATAAAGTATATGACTAAGACTTTTTGGCATAACTTGGTAAGTCACCCCAAATAGTGAGTATCTTTCTCGAAATGTGCATAGACAACTTTAACAAACTGACTCCAAGAAATATATCTTGCATATGTTTTTTATGCCATTCCAAGCATTGCCATCGTTCCAGATCTAGATACAATACCCCCACCCTAAGTTTCATCATGTCATCAGTAATTCCCTAGAGGGTGAAGTAATATTCCATCTAGGTGACCCATCTAGATGGGTCAGAACCATCAAACTTATTCAAGTCCACCTCACGAGAATGATGCCATGTGTTATTATCCAATGATTTAATGTTGTGCGGACTCAACAAGGGTTGTCAATGGTTAAATAGTACTGAGTGAGAAGTTTCTCCCTAGTGTGGCTCAATGTGTTATGGAGTCCAGTGGTTTTCTTCCAGTATGCCCCAATTTTTCATATCCTTCAACTTCTCAATAAACATCTTTTGGAAGTTCTCTAGCTTCTCATCCAACTTCTTACCCAACGTCTCATTGGACTCACTTATGTCATCCTAATTTTTCTTAAGTTGCTCATCCACATAGTCCAACATGCTTGTAGTGGGTGTTCATGTTATCCAAAGAAGTATGAGGGGGTTTATAGGTATCCTTCATGGGTGAGTTCACAAAGACATATTATTGGGTCCCAGGGATAAGGAAATGTCGGGTATTATAGCTCTCTAATATACGTGCAGGGTCCAACGATAATACACACCCAATATCTCAAGGCACTAACTAAGGAGGCTCAATTGTTACCTTAGCCATACTACTCGACTACTTGTGTTGATAGAGAGTGATATCCCCGAGTGTTGTTCTCGGTGTACTATAGCGACAAGATGGTCGATTGGTTTATCTAAGGCCGATTTCAGGTGTACCGAGGGGACTTCCTATATACCGGAGGGTACATGGAAGTCAGATTCCATATACATGTATTGTTTGATGTGGTACTACTCGAAGGGGTACCAATAAGGGATACAAGGGTTTCCAACAATGCGATTCCACTTTTATTTCTTGTATGTATTCTTCCCATACTGTAGTTTTATCCGTTGAACAATAGATGTTAAGAACCTGAGTAGATCTACAAATACAATCACCACAAATATTGAATACACAATAGATCCAGAGAGCAATATAGAAGAAACCACACTTTATTATAGAAAACTCTTGAGGTAGGGAAACACCATACAATGGATCCTATTATGGAAGGGATCCTCTCTTCTTCACTTGCCTCTTCAAGGGGGCATCCTCTTATTGATCTATTAATACAAATACAATACTTCTCTTCATATCCCATTGCATTGCTTGAAACCCTTTATATAGTGCTACCATTACCTAAGAACATTATAGAGGAAGAATCTTCTAGAAGTAGAACCTTCTAAGAAGTCCTCTTACATTTATTATATCTAACTACCATAGTGGGCCTTATTTAATACTACCAGGGTCCCATGGATAAGTCTGAACCATAGTAATGAATTAGACTAGAGAATCAGGGTCCCATTGAGAAATCAAAGCCACCATGTTGAAGTAGTCCAACCGCCATTGTAAACCAGGGTCCCATGTCCAAGTGCTAATGTGAACTCCACACGGAAGATATCGGCACCCAATAACCAACTGGAAATGATGCTCCCAATACTGACACCTATCATGTGGGTCCAAATAAGAATATACATCCACATAGTGGGAAAGGGTCAAAGCTGAATCTAGAAGGAACAATACCATTGTAGAATATGCAGGTTGTACGCTGGTAATCATAACTAGCTCATGATGTGGGACATTGATGTTCTCTACAGAAAGTGGATTAGAGTCATCAAATAAAATATGGAAGTGGTTGTCATCCCAGAAATGACAACTATCCATATACCAATCATCACAATCGACCTCAAAATCATACCAAGCATATATTTATTGATTATATTCATCCCTGATGTCCGCCATAAGAAATATTTTATGCATGTTATCTAATGAATCTTGAATACTACAAAAAATATCATTGAGGCCGTCTCTGAGGCCATCTACAAAGTTGTGCAATGTGTCATACAATTGGGCTTTGGATGCTTCAGTCATCTGTATAATTTCTTCGAGGGTTTGAGAGAAAATAGCCATTGGAAACACCACATAANATTTCATCATACCTCCATTAACGATCATGATTTGAAAGTGTGCACCAGATGTACAAAACAATGGGTTTCTTTTTCCACTCTTTTGTGAATGAAATTGTGAGTATTTCCATTGCCAACTAGGACTATGACTTTCCAGTGCTTGATGTAACCCGTGATTTTCAAGGTATGTGGAGTTGAAATGTCTGCCTGATAATGCATGCAGGGAGATAAGTGGTTCTTCATTAAATAATGGAGGTTTGATATCGACCTAAGTTTGAGTGTTGATGTCTTCAACTTGTAACTCTGGTGTCTCTTCGATACTTGTGTCTTTAGTCAAGGCATGAGTGGTCATATCAAATTTAAACAATTTTGATCTTTACAACAGTGACCTAGATCATATTTTTAATCACAATTATAGCATAGTCCTCGTCTTTGACGATTTGGAATTTTTGTTGCAGACAACCTTTGTACTTTCAAGGGATGAGTAGGAGTTGTGCTTGGCGAAGTACCCTGGAGAGGATGAGTGCGGGGAATGAAGGTTGGTTTTTTCGTTTGTGCATTGATCACAATCTCTACTTCTAGGCCTCTATGTTGTTTCCAACCATGTAGTGGGACATTGCATTCTAACTTGTGTCTAAATCTCTTCCTTGAGGCCACTAATGAAACATTCTTTATAGAAATAATATGTTAAGTTCTTTGTACGGATAACTAATTTCTCAAAGGCTACGATAAAGTATATGACTAAGAATTTTTGGCATAACTTGGTAAGTCACCCCAAATAGTGAGTATCTTTCTCAAAATGTGCATAGACAAATTTAACAAACTGACTCCAAGAAATATATCTTGCATATGCTTTTTATGCCATTCCCAGCATTGCCATCATTCCAGATCTAGATACAATACCCCCACCCTGAGTTTCATCATGTCATCAGTAATTGCCTAGAGGGTGAAGTAATATTCCATCTAGGTGACCCATCTAGATGGGTCAGAACCATCAAACTTATTCAGGTCCACCTCACGAGAATGATGCCATGTGTTATTATCCAATGATTTAATGTTGTGCGGAATCGACAAGGGTTGTCAATGGTTAAATAGTACTGAGTGAGAAGTTTCTCCCTAGTGTGGCTCAATGTGTTATGGAGTCCAGTGGTTTTCTTCTGGTATGCCCCAATTTTTCATATCCTTCAACTTCTCAATAAACATCTTTTGGAAGTTCTCTAGCTTCTCATCCAACTTCTTACCCAACGTCTCATTGGACTCACTTATGTCATCCTAAATTTTCTTAAGTTGCTCATCCACATAGTCCAACATGCTTGTAGTGGGTGTTCATGTTATCCGAAGAAGTATGAGGGGGTTTATAGGTATCCTTCATGGGTGAGTTCACAGAGACATATTATTGGGTCCTGGGGATAAGGGAATGTCAGGTATTATAGCTCTCTAATATACGTGCAGGGTCCAATGATAATACACACCCAATATCTCAAGGCACTAACTAAGGAGGCTCAATTGTTACCTTAGCCATACTACTCGACTACCTGTGTTGATAGAGAGTGATATCCCCGAGTGTTGTTCTCGGTGTACTATAGCAACAAGATGGTCGATTGGTTTATCTAAGGCCGATTTTAGGTGTACCTAGGGGACTTCCTATATACCGAAGGGTACGTGGAAGTCAGATTCCGTATACATGTATTGTCTGATGTGGTACTACTCGAAGGGGTGCCAATAAGGGATACAAGGGTTTCCAACAACGTGATTCCACTTTTATTTCTTGTATGTATTCTTCCCATACTGTAGTTTTATTCGTTGAACAATAGATGTTAAGAACCTGAGTAGATCTACAAATACAATCACCACAAATATTGAATACACAATAGATCCAGAGAGCAATATAGAAGAAACCACACTTTATTATAGAAAACTCTTGAGGTAGGGTAACACCATACAATGGATCCTATTATGGAAGGGATCCTCTCTTCTTCACTTGCCTCTTCAAGGGGGCATCCTCTTATTGAGCTACTAATACAAATACAATACTTCTCTTCATATTCCATTGCATTGTTTGTAACCCTTTATATAATGCTACCATTACCTAAGAACATTATAGAGGAGGAATCTTCTAGAAGTAGAACCTTCTAAGAAGTCCTCTTACATTTATTATATCTAACTACTCATTTATTATATCTAACTACCATAGTGGGCCTTATTTAATACTACCAGGGTCCCATGGATAAGTTTGAACCATAGTAATGAATTAGACTAGAGAATCAGGGTCCCATTGAGAAATCAAAGCCACCATGTTGAAGTAGTCCAACCGCCATTGTAAACCAGGGTCCCATGTCCAAGTGCTAATGTGAACTCCACACGGAAGATATCGACACCCAATAACCAACTGGAAATGATGCTCCCAATACTGACACCTATCACGTGGATCCAAATAAGAATATACATCCACATAGTGGGAAAGGGTCAAAGCTGAATCTAGAAGGAACAATACCATTGTAGAATATGCAGGTTGTACGTTGGTAATCATAACTAGCTCATGATGTGGGACATTGATGTTCTCTACAAAAAGTGGATTAGAGTCATCAAATAAAATATGGAAGTGGTTGTCATCCCAAAAATGACAACTATCCATATACCAATCATCACAATCGGCCTCAAAATCATACCAAGCATATATTTATTGATTATATTCATCCCTGATGTCCTCCATAAGAAATATTTTCTACATGTTATCCAATGAATCTTGAATACTACAAAAACTATCATTGAGGCGTCTCTGAGGCCATCTACAAAGTCATGCAATGTGTCATACAATTGGGCTTTGGATGCTTCAGTCATCTGTATAATTTCTTCGAGGGTTTGAGAGAAAATAGCCATTGGAAACACCACATAAAATATACCAAAATAAATCTCTTAAAATAATTTATTCAATGGCATTGATCTGGTAACAATTTAAGCACCCTATGAAAAGTTATGAACTCTACGGTCTCACCGCCGTAACGAAAAACCCAAAAAAAAAATAGTTGATTTTAAATCAGCGATATCTTCACTTCCAGAGATTCGATTTGGATGATTTGTTTTTTGAAATTGGGTGAAATTGCGAGAGGAACTCATATATTCAATTTGTTTTGAAAAACTTAGCCTCAGATGCTACAAAAATAAGAAAAATCACGCGACTGTCTGCGGAAAAGAAAAAACGCTAAAAATTGCAGAATTTAAAATGCAAATAACTTGACTTCTCGGACTCTGTTTCAGATATACAACCATTTTTTGCAAATTTTGCAACAAAACCTACAGAAATCATCCGGAATTTCGTGGCCCTTTTTTTTTGAAAAAATAAATCTGCAAAAAAAAAATATTCTCCCACATTTCCTGCCAAGGAAAGTGCTCTGATACCACTTGTTAAGAACCTGAGTAGATCTACAAATATAATCACCACAAATATTGAATACACAATAGATCCATGGAGCAATATAGAAGAAAGCACACTTTATTATAGAAAAGCCTTGAGGTAGGGAAACACCATACAATGGATCCTATTATGGAAGGGATCCTCCCATGTTCACTTGCCTCTTCGAGGGGGCATCCTCCTATTGAGATACTGCTCCAAATACAATACTTCTCTTCATATCCCATTACGTTGTTTGAAACCCTTTATATAGTGCTACCATTACCTAAGAACATTCTAGAGGAGGAATCTTCTAGAAGCAGAACCTTTTTAGAAGTCCTCTTACATTTATTATATCTAACTAATCATTTATTATATCTAGCTACCATAGTGGGTATTATTTAATACTACAGTGGACCTAGTCCACCTTACATTGAATGGCCTCCACTATTATCACTATGGGCCCTCTATCCCCCCCCACCTCCCACTACCTCTCTAGCTACCTAACACAAATCATAGTACACAAAGTTTAATTTGGAAATCCTTGTGGGAGAAAACCACAAAAAATTATATTTATAAATGTCTGTAGGCACCAACTTACTATTGCAAATCTTGTAGGCACCAACTTACTATTGCAAATCTTGTAGGCACCAACCTACTAGAGACACCAATCTATTCAACAAAGCACCAACACAACAAGATATTGTGTAGGCACCAACCTAGGAGAGACACCAATCTCTTCAGTTGAGCACCAACTCAACAAGATATTGTCTAGGCACCAACCTACTGGAGACACCAATCTCTTCAGCTGAGCACCAAATCAACAAGATATTGTGTAAGCACTAACCTACTATGGACACCAATCTCCTCAGCTGAGCACCTTCTCAGTAAGAAATGTATAGGTACCAATCTAATATCTTCATACACAGAGTACTTCTGACTTCACCTGCATGCTTTATACTTCAAACACAACTTCAAACCCTAGTCAAATTCAACCTTCATGCCCTAGCGAACCTCATAGCATCATTCCCAGAATGTAATTCCAGACTGCAGCATCATAACCTCAAAAAAACGCACTTTGCGACATCATAGACCTTAGTCCTTCATAACACACCCTTAAAACTCCAAGTAAACTCTTCTCGTGCACCTTTAGACCCCAAGAATACTCCCAGGCTCCTCTTGTGCACCTCGTATCTTTTATGTGTGCTTATGCTTTCTCTTCTTGCTTGGATGCTCTTCAAATGCACACATATATCATGTATTTATAGTGTTTATGCGTTCACTTATGGGGTTGACTTGTAAAACTGGCTGGGTTGACTTGTACTTTCTGGGTGGGCTGACCTAACAAAATCTTTCATATATCCTCATTCCTATGGAGTTAGAGGGGGTTTCATATACTATTGGAAAGGTATCAGAATAATATTTTCAACCATATATCCTATGGACCCATTCAAGCTAGGTATTCAAAGTAAAAATGCCTTCAAAGATAGGATATATAAACTGAGCATCAAAAATCCAAAAACAATATTTCTAACAATCTCCATCTTGTAATCTTTATCTTGAACATATGTAGTCTCCCCCTTTATTTGACATCAATATGTAGTCTCCCCCTATCTTTGAAATCAATCACAACAATATTTCCAACAAGAATTTCATCCCATTGATCTCCATTTCAGTGGCTCGGCAGAAGAGGTCCAAGATGAACCTAATATTGTGAAATTCTTACAACAAACCTACACCAAACAAGAGAATGTCATCAATGAAAAGAAGATGTGATAGAACTTTGGAAAGAGATATCTTGAGACCTTTCGGTTCTCCCTATATCTTTGTATGGCACATAAGTTTATTAAGGCCTTCCACAACCAGGAGGAAGAGGAAAGGGAAGAGGGGGCAGCCTTGCCTAAACCCTCTCAAGGCTCCAAGAAATTTGGATGGGGAGCCATTGATCAGGATAACAAAAGAAGTAGATTTGACAAACCCTATGATCCAATTGACATAACCTAGGTTCAATCCCAATTGGACTAAATATAGACGAAGGACGGTCCAACTCACTTTGTTGTATGTCTTGGATAAGTCCACTTTGAGCAAGACCAAAGGGATATTAGAGGTGTGGATAGAGTACATGGCCTCTTGTGCAAGGGATACTGCATCATGAATTTGTCGCTCGAACAGGAATCCACACTTCTCCTAGGATATAATTTTGCTAAGGATAGGCTTAAGCCTATTTGCCAAGATTTTAGAGACCACCTTGTACAATATGTTACAACACGAGATAGGACGAAAGTCCTCAAAGGAGATTGCATCTGATTTCTTGGGTATAAGATCTAAGAACGTAGATTTCGTTGCCCCCCAAAATTTTCCACTCTGGTTAGATTCCGACACCACTTTCATAATATTCTCAAGAGCTCGTAAAATCCAATATAATATTTGGCAAAAAAATCGTCTAAACTAGGGATTTTACCCCCCTTCATGGAGAAAAGGGTAGCTTCAAGCCCAGCTTCTGAGACCTCCGCTTCCAAGGAAGTGTTCATGTCATCAATGAAAACCTTTGGGAAAAGTCTGAGAACTTCTAACATTTCCCCTATAGGACAACCTGATGACTCTTTGAAGAAGGCATTGAAGTGGATTCTGGTTGCCTTTGCCTTTTCCTCAAAGGACCTAGCCATAACATCCCCAATCATATTAAAGTTTTTATGGAAATTGGAATATTTGTGGAAGAATTTGGTATTGTATTCCCCCTCGGCAAGCCATATCTCCCGACCTTTTAATTCTAAGTGGCTTCTTCCTTCTCCAGGAGATCATGTCTAAGGGCCATGAGATTCTTTAAGGAAGAAGCCTCCTCAAAAAATATGTTGAATCTAATAGAAATTAATAGGAAGTCGATCTTCGCTTTCGCTTCCTTAAGCACTGCTTGGGAGTGTTGGTTGAAGGTTTTCACAATTAGTCATATTGCTCATGAGATTTCTGGATTAAATTGCATCTATGGTTTTGAAACGTCCAACGTTTCGAGTGGACACTCCACCCATCATTAGGGACAAATGAAGCTTTCTGGATTCTTTAGCTTCATTTGTCCCTAATGATGGGTGGAGTGTCCACTGGAAATGTTGGACATTTCAAAACCCTAGACACAGTTTAATCTAGAAATCTCATGAACAATTTCAACAAATTATCGTGGAATTGTTGGATGTAAGATGCTCATGCTTTCTCATGAATAGGTGTCCAATAAGAAAGGATTAACTTCCTATAGTATTTCTCTCACCAAATGTGGTTGAACTTAAAAGGTGATTGTGACTTACATTCCTTAGATTCCAGTTTCAAAAAAATGGGAAAGTGGTAGAAAATTCCTCCAGAACCAATTCAAGGTTTTATAGACCAAGGAACTTCCAATAGAAATTCTAAGATCAAGAATATGTCCAACCTTTTAGAGACTCCATTCCCCCCTTTCCTACCATTCCTATGCATCGACAAAATCTTGGTCGACCCAAGATCGATAAGGTGAAAGTCTTCCAAGGGGTGCGTGAAGAAGCCTTCTAATGCATCTTTATAGGTATGCAACCTCCAAACTTCCTTGAGAGATAGGGTGAAGTTGAAGTCACCTCCTAAGATGATGTTATCGCTTGAAAGAATTCCAGAAGAATAAATCCCACCCAAAAGGTTGTTTTTTTTTGTTTTTTTTTGTTTTTTTTTTTTTTTTTTTTTTTTT
>SNQJ01S0049816.1:5645-23749 GCA_010110895.2 Picea sitchensis | reverse complement strand
ATAGGGGTTGTAGAGATTTAAAAACAGAAAAGAAGAGCCCAAATCTCAAACGTCCAAATCCACCAAAAATCCAGAGTTTAAAATAGACGACGAGATGAATCTTTTTAGGACTCCAGGCCATAACTTGACCCCTTGAATGTCAAACCGAGTCAAGAGTGTAGAAGGACCAGTCCTCCGGCCAAGGAGAGAGTCCACGGCCCTCGAGTTGTCACACATAGTTTGTTGGATCATGATCAGATTTGGGCCACATATTTTCACCAATTGTTTGAGGGATAGAAACTTGGGGGCACCCCCTACCCCACGAGCATTGAACAACATGAAAATCATGGTTTCCCCTTTGCACAGACATTCTTTGCACTACGGGCCTAAAGAATAGTTGTTTGTTTTCCATTTCTGATATCCTTCCTAACTTTTTGTTGAGCCAGAGATATATGTGATTTACATCCCGCCTAGACTCCAACCACCTTATCTAAAGCGATACCTCCACTGATTGCATCGTCCTCTTCCGAAATTTGACGGGAACATAGAAGATACCCAAAGAAGCATGAAGGACTTTGATTATTATAGGGCATGGATTCTTCTGAAGACTTCAGTAAACCCCAAGGCACCTCCTCGAGGCCATCAACCGAATCTATGTTAAAGGGGAGAGGGATATTGACTCGACCACTGACGTCTTAACTATCAGCTCGAGGCACGAGTGGGGTGACAAAGACAAATTGTATTAGATTCTTGTAATGACAAATTGTATGATCAAAGTTAAACTAACACTCTACATTTGGGCAATAGTTTTTTCTATAGTGAAGAAAAAAAATCAGTTATAAGGTTTGGAGAAGATTGTTTCAAGAATTTCCCATGCATCTTTACAAAAATTTTGGTTCATAATAAGAACTTGCAATTCCTCAAACACATGGTCATCTATGAGTCCTCAAGCTTCAAATGATATATATATTCCATTTCAAAGAATTTAAAACTTTATTAAATGAGAAACAAATATAATCATAATCATACACAATGAAATATCCCACCACAACAACACTTATTAGTCCCTGCCTCCGGCCAGGGACTATGGCTTCCGCCTCAACTGGGTATCAGTTTGTTTGTTTTGCCTCGCTGTCAATTGGGTATTAGTTGGTTCGTTTTGTTATATTACTTGGTGCATTTTGCTATGTTTTTTTCATAAACTTCTCATTACTTTTCCTTTTCACTTAAAGTTTGTATTAATTCAAATTTTGTTTGAAAAACAAATTATTTTTGTAATTTTCCAATTTTATATATTAAAATTGTGATTGGTTCAAACATTATGATGTGATTTAAATACCCCTGGTGTAAACCATTTTCTTTTTTATATTTGTCAGAGTTAATAAAGAGTTTAAAAAAATAAAATCACAAGTGGTCAGTTTTGAGGCTGGTCTATGCCCTCCTGCAGATCACTGCAGTCAATGCAATGACTCATCCTGCAACCATAGATCTAATCAATGATGTTGACGTAGTCGATGCTCCAGGTGCCCATATAATTTTTAAGACTTTATTTAAAAATTCCCGGCGGCAGAATTTTGGTCTTAAAGCTTAGTTTTGTTAACCAGTTCAAATCTCATATCCTTCTATGAATTCTCCACAATAAGCCTGGATGTCTCATGATTTTTCAAGCTTTTATGGATAATGGCATGTTTCAGCTGCGGTTTTGTGAAAATTTTCGTTAAAGAATTTATATTTGAAATAAATAAATAAAACAGAGATTTCCATGGCATATGTTTTGCCATGAGCGCCAAGTGCGTGAAATTGGAGCCCATTATGATGGATTGTTACTTTATTTAATTATATGAACTGATACCACCAACACTACAATGAACCCCTGCATATGCCTTTTTACATTATATTTATATTAGTGTGTCAATGGTTGTGACTATTTGTGTGAAACAACATTGAGATTGCAATAATTTATAATTGTAATCTCAAAAATCGAGGTTACCAACATCTTTTCACAAATTAGTAGAACAAAAATCGATGCTACCGATTTCTTTCCCTTGCTTTTTAAGTGAGGTAAAAGATGTGTTTCCTGGCATAAGACTTGGTAAAAACATGGAACTTTGAAAATATTAAAAGCATATAAGCTTATGCATTTACATAGTAAACGTCAAAAAGGATTGTAGGGGACTTAAACAATTTTATAAAAAGAGTAGTCTAAATGCTCTACCTTTTGGTTGTTTTTCGGTGATTTTTTTCGTTTGATTTGCTCGAAATCTGGTGAAGATTGGTTGGATCTGCAGATTTGAATGGTTAAGTTTCGCTAAATCCATTTATGCATTCAAAAATGCAATTTAAACAACAAAAAATAGTGATTTTCTCTAGATTTACATCGTCGAATTTCGACAAAAAAACCCAAAAAGTAGAACGTTTAGCCAACGCCTTTTATAAAATAGTTATAGGGGACTCACACCTTAGCATAGATTCCACTAGTAAGGTTATTTTATGTAACTATTTCAGCATATGATAGGCAATTTAATTTTCTCAAAAATAAGATTAAACAACATAGAATCATTATAATATTAATGATTTGGCAATGCTAGAAATTTATACATAATAAAAATAATGTTATTTCAAGGAAAAAGGTGGAATCGTGTTATTAGTCCCTGCCAAGGCCAGGGACTAATAGCGATGAGTTCATCGTTGACTGTCTATTAGTTTAGGCTTGACTTTACATTTTTTTGGAAATTATAATGTTTAACTTAGGAAGCTTGTATTAATATATTTTAAATTAAAAAAATATATATATTTGTCACAATTTTATTGGTTCATAAGTTTCAAGTGTTATTGGCAACTTCACGTATTCCAATGATTTAATTAATATTTACTTCACTTCTACTGTCCTTTTCCATGCAATTTGAATTAATCAACTATGCCTGCGTGTCCAAAATCACAGCTTGATTGTCATGAAACTGATACGAATCTGCATGACGTACGACTTATGGGCTTGAGGGTTTCGGATCAGAGCTTTGAATGTCGTCCCCTCTCATCGCAGGCTCGGAGCTTCCAGAGACAAGCTCCCCCTCATCGCAGGCGTGCCCCCATTTGTGAATCCTCTCGCAATGGAACCTATGCCATTCAGCAGAGTAGAGAGAAGGGCCAAGGAAAGTTCGCCCTTGTACTTTGTCTCTCGATCGCCATGCACTCACGAGCGAAACAGAGGAGATGTGTAGAAACATAGGAGATGTGTAGCGGGTGTACTGCACCCGCAAACCCAAATCCAAATACTGGGGGCATTTTCCCGTCGATACTCATTACCCTTCAATCCCTGCGGCGCTGGACACATGGTTTTATTTGAAAACCACAAATTCGTCATCATACCAAACCATGGTATTTTTATTCACTCTTTTCCACCCCAGCCCACCTTATCGCARCAGTCGGCCATTCATTGATGCACCCACGCTTACTTCCTATATATACTGTCAGCGTATTTGAGTTTCTCGTATCCAGATTTCATCTTTTTCCTCAGTTTTCATAAACCATATTTATCTAATCTCAAGCACTGAGTCGAAGGGATTATTAGCATAGCGAATGAGGAGATGACGAGTCCAACTCAACGATAAGCTGACATGAAAATTCTCAGAGCAAAGCAGTGCTCCAAAGGTAAGTAATCAGTCATTCATTTGCATTAATCTTTCGTTCATTTTCGCACTGGCTATGGCTGGAGAACATGTGGCTAAATCTATTTCATTTCATTTCAATGGTCTCACTACACTGGGTTAACTTATAATTTATGGGTATGATGAAACTCATGTATGTATGTATATGCATACAGAAGCTGTTAAAGCAGGGGCCAAGGCAGCTGCAATTGCATGCGATATTTCCGCCATCCCCACAGTTAGTGAATTTTGTTAATGAAGCAATCAATCAGTACTGATTCAAGTCAGTGACTGACTAATATTCATATTCATGAAATTGGGCCTACTTATTAACTGTTGGGTTGGGTTAATGTTAATAATTTACAGTTGCTGGGAGTAAGGGCGACTCCTTGGGCAAGGGCTAACCTCAACCATGCTGCACAGACGCTCATCATCTCTACAAGTAAGTCAGTAATTAATAAATGAAATAAATTACATATTGCTCCATGTCATTCCAAATATTAAGTTGCTTAATTCTCCTCAGTTTTTATCAACTGAACTCGCCCTTAGTGCACCATTTTTCAACCCGAAATTTCCTGGTTTTCTGTAAGCATCGAAAACTTTTTGTTGCATGTAGATGGAGGAATCTTTAGTTTTGTTGTTCAAATGATGATTAATGAGCTTTAATTTCGTTCATTTGATGAGGATTTAGGTTTATTTTGAGCAAAACAGGTTCTGATGCTTTTCATCTGTTTTATTTAGAGCTCAGATAATGATGAATGACCGCTATTACAGAAGACAAATTTCCATCTCCAGAATGTACCCAGTTCGATTCCCTGACCATCGCCGAGGATCTGGTTGAAGACGTAGTTTTCTTGCAGTCATGGACGCTATTTCTAACCGTGATTTTCTGAGAAGTGTGAAGCCTCCTCCGTCGGCTTCCAAGTGGGAGGAGCTGCCGTGGATGAAGGCCAAGGGTTATTACAGCCTCACTGCTTTCGTGGCCAACAAGCTGGAGCTCTCGCTAGGGCTCTCGTGGCTTCATTCTCACGGCAAGAAACGGAGTTCCAGGATGAATTCTACGGCGAATAGCCATGAAGTGCACAAAATTGGAAGAGATTTGGTAGGGATTGCTTCGAATGTGTTCTGGAGGAAGAAGGCATGTGTCGATTGGTGGTCTAAGGTGGACGGGGGGACCAGAGTTGAAGCCTTTAAGCTTGCCTTTGCAAAGGTCGCCAAATTTGAGGTATTTCATTCAAATTCTTAGTAAATTTAAGCTTCATGTGCAAATGTGGCCAAAATTGAGGTATTTCATTAGAAATCTTAGTAAATTTAAGCTTGATGTTGGAATGGTCGTAACTTTGAGGTATGTAATTCCAATTCGTAGTAAATTTAAGCTTGTTGTTGCAAAGATTGCCAAATTTGAGGTATATAATTCCAATTCTAGTAAATTTAAGCTTGTTGTTGCAAAGGTCGCCAAATTTGAGGTGTGTTATCCCTATTCTTAGTAAATTTAAGCTTGTTACAAATGCTTCCAAATCGAAGGTATTTCATTCTAGTTGTTTATAAATTGTTTATAAATTTAAGTTTGTTGTCTCAAATGCTGCCAAATTGGAAGTATTTCATTCGAATTCTTAGTAAATTTAAGCTTGCTGTTGCAAATACCGCCAAATTTCAGGCATTTGATTCGGATTCTTACAAACTTTAAGTTTGCTCTTGCAAASACTRTCAAATTTGAAGTTTTACATTYCAATTCTTTGCAAATTTAAGCCTSBTRTTGCAAAGAGCACTAAATTTGAGGCATTTATTCGAATTATTAGTAAATATCAGGTTGCTGTTGTAAAGATGCCAAGTTGAGGTATCTCATTCGTATTTTTATTAAATATAAGCTTTGTTACTAAATTTGAGGCATTTATTCGAATTATTAGTAAATATCAGGTTGTTGTTGTAAAGATGCCAAGTTGAGGTATCTCATTCGTATTTTTATTAAATATAAGCTTTGTTGTAGCAAAAATTTCCAAATCTAAGGTATTTGCTTAGAAGGAATAGTGAATTTAAACGCTGCAAAAGGTACTGAATTTCCTGAATTTCTTTGAACATTTAGTGAATTTTGCAGAATTTGGTGTAAATTGAAGTACATCGATTTTTTTTACAGCTTGTACTTGTAGCTTTGCGCTGTAGTTTGTCTTCCCTTCAGTATTTCACCTTACAGAGTACTTCAAGACACTTATTGCTGCTTCGAATAAACAGAGTACTTCAAGACACTCGAATCCTTTCCCATGCATTTTTCTGTGAAGCCAACAACTGTCTGATACCCACCTTTGGATTCACCCTGAGATATGAGATCCAGGGTTGCCATTAAGTGGTTGTTGCAACTTATGTGTTGGGTTTCTATATTTAAATTCAAAGAGAAATTCGGACTTAAGATCCTGGCCATCCATAGCGACCTGATTCGCACGCCTTACGCCGCGACCATAGTGTCCAGTGGCGTGCGTGCTAAGGCATCCATTGGCACGCCCTCCTAGTTCTATGAATTAACAACGCTTGTAGAGGGTGTGGGCTTCCTTGTGGCTTGAGCTCGCCTTTGAATTGAAGGTTGGCCAAGGTGAGAACTCGGCCCTATGCGTATGGAGGGACCGAGCTTCAACTTTTGGTTTGTGAATGCGTTGTGCAATGGTTTGAGCTCTTGTGCTCGGTCTTCACATGAGGCTCGACTCAAGCTTGCATATGGAAGCTTCATTTATTCGTTGAGTATGTTTTCTAGAATGGTTAGTGTACACATTTGGTATTTTAGGCTTGCCAGTGTAGTTACATGGTTTAGTGTTGTAACAAAGTTTGCTAATTGAAATCACATACTCCTTCTTTGCGTTGGCAAGCAATTGAAGGATTCAATGTTTTGTTTTTGAAGTTTGGGAAGAACAAGTCTAGAATTCATTACAATTTTCAGTCACCTCTTACATACTTGAAAATGCAATTTCTAATCATCTTTCTCTTGTTTGTAGGAAAAGAAAAGGGGTTCTAAAGATTTGAAACAATCTGGACATTGGCCTTCCATAGCACTCAAACCAGTGAAGTCTTGTAAGCAGACCTAGAGACATAATAAACTTGTTGGCCACTATAAGCAATCAACCAACTTAAAATTATCGTTAACTTTAAAATACTAACAAATTGTCTGTAAGAAAAAATTATAGATTATTTTACTTCACATACCTGTTGCAAAGGTGGCCAAATTTGAGGTGTCTTATCCCCATTCTTAGTAAATTTAAGCTTGTTACAAATGCTGACAATCGGAGGTATTTCATTCGAGTTGTTTATAAATTTAAGTTTGTTGTCTCAAATACTGCCAAATCGGAGGTATTTCATTTGAATTCTTACTAAATTTAAGCTTGTTGTTGCAAATACCGCCAAATTTCAAGCATTTGATTCGGATTCTTACTACCTTTAAGTTTGCTCTTGCAATTCTTTTTATATTTTATTTTTTTAATTAATTCTAAATATAATTCTTTTTATATTTTATTTTTTTAATTAATTTTATTTATTTAATAAATATTTTTAATATTATATAAAAAAATTAAATAAAAAATAAATAAAAGAATCTATATATTATCAATAGTGTATGTCTTTACATTGTTTATAGTCTGTCACATGTTCTCTTATAATTGGAAACCAAAATAGGTGGCCTTCAAAAAGATTGTAATTGTTTGACGTGTTACAATATAAACAAAACTGCAACTATAAACTAGTTGCCATGACTGACTAGCATACATTGTGAGGCAGGGATTTTTCCAATCTTTGAAAAAGTGACAAAACCTAAAAGAAAAGAAAAACCTGGAGGAGCTAATCCATATGTGAGCTCAGACTATCATGAATGTTGTAAGTTGGGATGAACTTCTGGCCACAAGTCAGGCATCGCTTCTTAGTTGGAGCAGCTGTCATGGCATCAAACAAGAGGTCCATTCACTGGCCAAGAATGTGTTGATTGTGCAAATGGTCATCAAGCTTCTGTCGCATATAAAAAATAATCTGAAGATGTTCATCTGAGAGTCGATGAGTGGAGAGCAGAGGCAGCTTTGCCTCTGAATCTACGTCTGCAGTCGTCGGATGGTTCTCCACCTGCCAGCTAAGAGGAATTTCTTTCTCCACAATACAACCACCAACGTCGACACCTTAAACCTATGTGTGGACTCTGGGAGGGGCGGTTTCAGGATGGAAACTCAGCGGAGGAGTATTCTCCTTAGGAGGGGGAGTTTCCTCTTCAACAAGGCAGTTGTTGGAGTCCATTGTAGGATTGGAGGGGGGTGGTGGGGGTTGCTGAGGCAGTTCCAACTAGTTTTGGCTTAGGCTGGGAGTGCTTATGGTAATTAGAGCAAGTTGANAATGGTCCCCTTTTAGATTTTCCCCTCTCTTGGCATGGCGTAGGGATTATGGGTGGGACTGTGAAGGGTGACCGACGGAAGAGTAATGGCGGGTGGCCATAGGTGTAAGAGCATGAAAGAGTCGAGTAGCAAAAGAGTTTGCAGAAATGTGAGAATGGGAGAGCGCTCAGGGGTGCTAGCCTTCATAATGCTTTGTGAATTGACAAGGAGGGTCGCCATGAAAGTGGAGGTGACGATTTTCCTAGGCCCGGTACCTACCTCTGTACGCTCAGCCTGGTTCGCGCGAGGGTCCATTAAACCTACAAGGGTATCCTAGTGCACTACCATAACTCCAGGCTTAGTGCGGGTGATTCAAATGGAGTGGGAGGGAGGCTGACAACAAGGGTTAATAATACCCGATGTTGTCAAATGCCACATGTCGTCTGTTGAGGGCCATCTGTCACCCCATCCAGGACTTCAAATTGAAAGACATGGGGGTGGGCTTTGATCCACTTATGTGTGCACAAGTCAGGATATCATTTTAATATAATATCTCTAGGTGTAACCACATGTTCAACCACTACCTCAAGGTGCCCCTATGGCTTCAAGTTAGGCCCTCACGAGAATTGAACCTTACCCAAAGGTAAAAAACTCCTCGCTTTCCACCATTGGATCCAACCCCTTTGGACAAACCAAAATTAATTATTAATAAAATAAAATAAAAATATTTAGTTTAAAAAATAGACTTTTTATAACTGTGAGCCATGTCTTCTATCTTGATCCATTTAAACTACAACGAGATTACATTCAAGTATGGATGAAAACATATACACAGACATAAAACCTAGTCCCGAAAGTACCGGTAGCGGTGAGAAAGGTACTTCTATATTATTAGTCCCTGTCGTAGGCATAGAGGGATTATAGCAATCGATAATCGTTGACTGCATATTACTTTGTCCTTTGACCCGAAATATTTGCACAATACCTATTGTTGGAGCTATGGAAATAAAAGCATATATTTTTATATAATAAAAAGTAACATATATGTATTGATCTGATTGGATAAGAGATTGGAGGTCTTATTGCCGGCTTCGCTATTCCCAATGTACTATATGGCAACATATCCAAAGTTTTTCTCGTAGTCAGTATGTTTTAATCATATATTTTTCATGTATCTTGCTTCAAGGTTGATTAATGCTAGCATTAGTTTGAATGTTTGTATTAGCATTTTCTGCTACCCGAATATATCCGCAAGTTTTGATATGTAATAAGCATATTGAAAAGTTTTGATATCCAAGCTTTGTAGTGGTTGAGAATTCCAAAATTTATAGAGTCTTTGGCGGATGTATATTTCTTGAAATGTATTGACACTTATTCTGAAATGCGTCAATAGGACTGACTACGTAAATGTTCACATGACGCGGCGTTCTGCAACACCCCTGACAACTTAAATGTTTGCATTCCGTGAGGTGCTTAGACAGCCTGAGAGTCTTAAATGTTTATGTAAATACGGTTCTCAGAGTACATTTTTCCTCGAAATTTTGTATACATTTATAGTGAATTTACACTTGATTGTAATAGCCATTGTATGTTTCGTCATTGTTCTGCCATTGAAGCTACATACATTGTTTACTGGTTCAGTGAATGCTTCTTTTTCGTTGTTTTGTTGGTTGTTGCCATTGTATGCTTCATCCTCGTAATCGTTGAGACTACATACATTGTTTACTGGTTCGGTGAGTGGTTCTTGTTCGATGGTTTCTCGGTTTTCGCTGGTGATTCGAGTTGTGCTTCTGCATTTCATCGTTTCAGAGTAAGTTTCAATGCGGTGGTTTCATTTTGTATTCCTTGTTTGTTGTTTAGTTTGCAGTTTGCAAGCAAGAATGTTTGCTTAATTGTAGTTGCATGTTCCTTGTGTGTTTCCGGTTCCTTTTTTGTTTGAGTTGCAATTTCGTAATCGTTGGAGATACATATGTAGTTCACTAGCTCGGTGGTTCTTGCTAGTTCGTTGGTTCCCGGGTTGTTGGTTCTATTTGTTTGAATGGGGTTTGCGCTTTGGGGCCCTGGGGGTGCAGTTCGGTCTCTTCGTGCTTTCTCGTTGGTTTGGTCCTTGCTAGTTTTTTTTCTTTGATTCGACCTTGCAAGGTTGGGGTGTAGCGGCGGTGGTTGGAGATTTTTTTTATTGTTATTGTTTTGTTTGGGGCGTTTTACGGTGTTCAGCCCTTGCACCCACCAATGGATATGCAGTGGTTTTATTTGCCATGTTTGTCGGAGTCGAGATCTGTTATTCTGTGAGATTTTCTTGGTGCTGCAGTCCCGCCATGAAAGAAAATAGTTGCATACAAAATTGTTTGAGGATTACATGTGAAGTTACAATACTCGTTGTTTTTTTGTTGGAATAAAGCATATGTATGCAAGGTACATTTATAAACCATGTATGGTCAGATGTATGGATATGACATGACATGTCCTTTCTCCTCTACATAGACTGGTGTGCGCAGGATGCAATTTGTGTTGTTCTTGACATATGATATGTGCAACAAAGATTCTGCAAGATTATATTTTCATGTTTGGAAGCATGTGTGGGTAATTAGCCACGGAAAAGTGAGAACTTGTATCGTGTGCACAACAGTCTGTGTAGAGGATAAAAAACATGGCTAGAGGGCATATGTGTATAAATTCTCAGGGAAAAGCATAAATCGTTTAGCTGTGGCCATGCAGTTGCGTGATATTTTGTGCCTTGTAATATATTTTGGCCAGGGAAAAAATTGTACACGTTTACAACCATGGATAGAGAAGCGCAAAGGTTCATGTTTCTGCCTTTGTAGATTGTTCGTTGAGTCAGTTTTGCTCTATGTACATATTGTTTGTTCTCCGTTGTATACCAGCTTCCATTAATGTTCATTAAATTTTGTGGGTTCCCAAATTGAAACAAACAGAGTAGCTGGAGAAAAGGAGAGAGTCTTGACTGCATCTGCTGAAGAGGATATAGAAAGGTGCATGCTCGTACTGTTGTTTCATATTGCGTTGTTTTTTATTTCATTTATGGTCTAGATATGTGTTAAGCTAGTTGTGTGCCTTCCTACATGGTAAGTTATCTTGGTTGCATACGTTTATTCCTGCATACTAAGCTAGTGCATGTCCGTTGTGTTTGCGCTACATTGCTACATTTAAACAAACATAATGGCTGGACAGGACAAAGGACTCTTTGGCGGGTAAATAGACATGTTTCTTTTTGTTTTACATGTCTGTTTTCAAACTAACTTGCCTTCTTGTCGATTGCATCTTCCGCGTTGTTGATTTGGAAAAAACAGGTTGCTTGGACAGGGAGATGAATTCTTTTGTGCAACAACAAAGGGTTTTGTGGTACAATCTTCTAAAAGGTATACGAAGTGTGCCGTCAAATTAAAGATACAAGCCAGGTGCTTGCATATAATATAGAATGCATATATTTGCTTAGTCCTGATGTCCATCTGCAAATGCTTGCATCAGAAAAAGTTGGACTAGTGAGACGGCCATGAGCAGTCAGTCATCCCATACATCGGCGGACCGACAAGGCCAAAGGTAAAGATGCATGCACTCTGCTCTTACTATGTTTACTAGACAAATTTCCCGGGCTATATATTCATCTATGGCATGGCGAATATGTTGATGCCATCTGCAGTACATGGTTTGTAGCTCGCAAGAAATATCAACAAGTACGAGCGAGACGTTGAACCTGCTGCATGTTCCGTAGACTAAGAGGTGTTGTTGCGAAACTCTGGCTCCATAGTTCATCAAAAGTATGCGTGTACTTGTAGCACACTGCCATTCACTTTAGTTTTCCTGTTCAAAAAATGTCTTCAGGTCTAGAGTTATGACATCCAAAGCACTGTCGATAGAAGCCTTGAACAACTGCCAAATTGGACAGGTGTTCGTCGGGGACATAATGGTTGTCTATACCACCTACTTGGACAAGGCAAACAAAAGTAGACCCATTATGCGTGTTGATATGACAGGCAAGGACATCATGATGACAGTCACACTGACTGTTCCTCCACAACTTGTCCAGAAACATGCAGAAAAGATATTGTCGCGTAATGGGATATCCATTACAAATTTTAATATATTGTCGAAAACAGTGTATGACCGTGGTGATTGCGATCGAATTATTTCGATCAACGAAACAAGCATTGTGGAAAAAATTCCTCCTATTTGTTCAGAATACCGCTTCCTCCCGGACTCGACTATTAGGCAACTTGCACAAAGCACTAATATTTACCCAATGGGAACAATTGGGGTTGTTGTCACACTGGCCAGGAAATTTGGGTCGCAACACATTCTCCATATAAAGGATGGAGAGTCGGACAGCGAGAAGGCAATGGTACCGCTTTTCATATTCAATTTTGTTGTTTACTTTCACTTTTGCATGTATGTCGAATACGCTACACAAATATTGCACTGTTCCATGTTGCAGCGACAATTGTTCGATACATATTCAGATTTGTTTTCGTCAATAGAACAACAATTGCATAGAGGGCATATTCCACTTATGCTATTCAAAAATATAACAAAAAGGAAGGATGTTAGAGAAACGATCTTTCGGACAACCCAATCAATGTTTGTAACAGAGTTGTGAGCAGATACAGTAAAGGATCTGGAGAAACTAGCTAGCTCTACAATTGTTGTGCGTATACATTTACAAAATCATCCTCGCTTTGCTTATAGAAATAACCTTCAACAAATTTTTGCAGCTGTTAATTTTTTATTTTTTTTTAAAGGGGACGGTGGGATGCAATTGTGTATTATATTGTTCAATGTATTAATTCATTTGCTCACATTCCTAGGTTGAAGGTCTTTTAGTTGCAGCCAATGTGTACTCGACCCCCTTTGAGCCTGTTTGTGCAAAATGCCATTCCTCTGCCTCCGCTTTGATAACTGATGATACGATTGATTGTTTTGATGCAGTGAAAAATGTCCATATATTTATGGACATTGCCACAGTGGTGTTATTCAAACCGTGTGCAACACAACCGTGCACTGTACGATCAGGTAGCCGCTGTTACAAAATGTTCTTCCTGAGTTGGCAGAGTTGTCGTATAAAACATATCTACAGAAAAAGGCAAGCAATTTCTACATGCTGCGGCAGCTTCGGATACAAAGCAAATTCACCTTAAATGAGGACAACACAATTTTGCATATCAGCTGAAAAGGGGAAAAAAGAAAACTATATGAAACTTTGAGAGGAAACGAAAATACCTCATGTCTCTCTGTAATATTTGTTCAACATCTAGATGAAAGTTCGTTTCAACAGAAAACAAATGCGGTGACGTCTTTTCTTTGTATATCAAATTGTTTGGTGCAAAGGTCGATGGGTTCTACTCTATGGAACCTTCTGGGAACTTGCTTGTGGATTGTTTGAAGTATGGTTGGTTCTTGGTTATCCGCATTGTCTGTCAATTTGTATACCCTAGAACTCCAGCTGTTCTTTGGAGGACACCGAACAGTATAATTGTTTGTTTTTAGCCAGCTGGGACGCAGATCCGCCTGGTAATTTCTATGGCGCTGTGACGCAACTGTATTGTCACTTCTTTAGCAGATTTCCTTGATCGATGAACTTGGTCAAATTATTGTTCTGAAATAATTTGAAATCAACGAATATATAGTGTCCAAACTGCGACTGTCCTCACATACAAACAAGAGGCTCTTAAAATACAAATTGGCCGTTGTTTTCACATTTTTGCTTATTCGATGAAATTAGTCAGATTAATATCCTGGAATAATTTGAAATCAACAAATATTTAGTGTGCGGAATGCAATTGTGCTATCATATGAACAACAGGCCCTTAAAATTCAAATTGGTCCTAGTTATGCTTGCGGTTATAGCATTTAAACAAAATAAAAAATAAAAAAAATTCCTTGATTCTTTTAAGAATAAGCGATTTAACATCCTTTAATAATTTAATGCGCCAGCTCTCAAGTCCATCTGTCAATCTGTATATGGCGGATCTCCGAACGCTATTCGGAGGACAAGGAACAATAAAACTGCAATGATGCCCCAGGCAGCCCATAGGTTCCTTTGTCAATTTGTATATCGCGGAGTTGTGGGTAGATTTTATACAACACGGAACAATAAAGTCTCATTTTCAGCCCGTGAGCCCGAACAAAAGAGGCCCATTTTTTAGCCCGCCATCCCCACAGCCCCCGATCAAAAAAATCGTTAAATATGAAACATACGGAATTGTTACAGGACAATAAAAGTGCAATGTTCAATGAACCAACCCGAGTCCTCTTGTCAATTTGTATATGGCGGGAGTCTGGATGCTATTTTTAGCAGAGGGAACAATGGAGACTCTATTTTCGGCCCGCCCGGCCACGAACACGCCATTCAAAAACTGTCTCAAAGTGCAATGTTCAGGCAACCAGCCTGAGTCCTCCTGGCAATTTGTATATCACAGAAGCCTGGGTGGTATATATAGGAGAGGGAACAATAGAGATTCTATTTTCAACCCACCAGGCCGCTAACCTGCGATCCAAAAACTACCCAAGTATGGAATGAGGAATCTGCATATGCTGTACAAAATCTCATTCCATAGTTAATATAGAGATTATGTCCACAAGTCCGCTTGTCAATTTGTATATCGCGGAAGTGAAGATGTTATTTGTAAAACACGGAACAATAGATAATTTTAAGCCTGCTAGGTCACGAATCCGCGATCCAAAAAGCGCTCATGTATGGAATGAGGGATCTGCATATGTTCTAGAACAATGTGTTTGTACAGCGGGGAACAATAGAGGCCCAATTTCCAACCCGCCAACCCAGAGCCCCCGATAGAAAAAAATCGATAATTATGAAATTGATACGGAATCGCTACGAGGCAATAAAAGTCCAATGTTCAACGAAGCAACCCGAGTCCACTTGTGAGTATGCAATGAGGGTTCTGCATACTTAATTTTCAGCCTGCTTGGTCGCTAACCCGCGATCCAAAAAATGTTCATTTATGGAATGAGGGATCCGCATATGTTCTAGAACAATACAAATGCACTGTTCATCCAAGCAACCCACAGCTCCTCCTGTCAATTTGTATGTCGCGAAAATCTGGGTGCTATTTGTAGGAGACAGAACAATAGACACTATTTTCGACCGGCTAGGCCGCAAACCCACGATCCAAAAACTGCCTAAGTATGGAATGAGGAATCTGCATATGTTGTATAAAATCTCATTCCATACTTTATATAGAAGCTATGTCCACAAGCCGCCGTGTAAATTTGTATATCGCGGAAGTGTAGGTGCTATTTATAGAACACAGAACAATAGATACTTAATTTTTAGCCCGCCAGGCCGCCAACCCACAATCCAAAAAGTGCCCAAGTATGGAATGAGGACTCCGCATATGTTCTACAACAATACAAATGCAAAGTTCAACCAAGCAACCCGTAGGTCCGCATATGTTGTAGAACAATGTATTTGTACAACGCAGAACAATAGAGGCCCAATTTCCAGCCCGCCAGCCCCAGAGCCCCCGATCAAAAAAAATCGCTAACTATGAAATTGATACGGGATCGCAATGGCACAATAAAAGTTCAATGTTCAGCGAAGCAGCTCGAGTCCACCTGTCAATTAGTATGCAATTATTGATTCACATATGTTGTATAAAATCTCATTCCATACTTTATATACAGAGTTTGTCCCCAGGTCCACGTGTCAATTTGTATATCGCGGAAGTGTGGGTGCTATTTGTAGGATACAGAACAATAGATACTTAATTTTCAACCTGCCAGGTCGTGAACCCGCGATCCAAAAAGTGCCCAAGTATGGAATGAGGGATCCGCATATCTTCTAGAACAATACAAATGCAATGTTCAGCTAAGCAATCCGTAGCGACTTGTGTCAATTTATATGTCGCGGACAACTCCAGAGCCCCCGATAAAAAAAAACCGCTAACTATGAAATTGATACGGGATCGCAACGGGACAATAAAGTCCAATGTTCAACTAAGTAGCCCGAGTCCACCTGTCAATTTGTATATCACTGAAGTATGAATGCTATTTGTAGGTGACGAAACAATAGACTGTTTTCGATGCACCAAGCCGCCAATGCGTGCTCCAAAAATTGCCTAAATATGCAATTAGTGATCCGCATATGTTCTGTAAAATCTCATTCCATATTATATATAGAGATTATGTCCACAGGTCCACGTGTCAATTTGTATATCGCAGAAGTGTAGGTGTTATTTGTAGGATATGGAACAGTAGATACTTAATTTTCAGCCCGCTCGCCCGCGAACCCGCGATCCAAAAAAGTGCCCAAGTATGGAATCAAGGATGAGCATATGTTCTAGAACAAAACAAATGCAATGTTCAACCAAGCAGCCCGTGGCGACTCGTGTCAATTTGTATGTCGCGAAAATCTCAGTGTTATTTGTAGGACAAGGAACAATAGAGACTCTTTTTTCGACCTGCCATACTGCAAACCCGCGATAAAAAAATTGTCTAAATATGGAAACAGGGATCCGCATATGCTCTATAAAATCTCATGTCGATATTTATATAGAGACTCATCTCCGCAACTCCCACTGTCAATTTGTATATCGCAGAAATCTGGGTGCTATTTGTAGGAGACGGAACAATAGAGACTCTATTTTCGGCCTGCCAGGCTGCAAATTCAAGATCCAAAAACTACGTAAGTATGGAATGAGGAATCCACATATGTTGTATAAAATCTCATTCCATACTTTATATAGAGACTATGTCCAGAAGCCCGCTTGTAAATTTGTATATCGCGGAAGTGTAGGTGCTATTTGTAAGACACTGAACAATAGATACTTAATTTTCAGCCTGCCAAGTCGCGAACCCGCGATCCAAAAAGTGCCCAAGCATGAAATGAGGAATCCTCATATGTTCTAGAACAATACGAATACAATGTTCAGCGAAGCAACCCGTAGGTCCTCCTGTCAATTTGTATATCGCGAAAATGTGGTTGTTATTTGTAGTACAGGGAACGAAGAATCTGCATATGTTCTAGAACAGTACAAATGCAATGTTCAACCAAACAACCCATAGGTCATGCTGTCAATTTGTATATCGCGGAAATCTGCGTGCTATTTGTAAGACATGGAACAATATTCAGTATTTTTTCAGCCTGCCAGGCCACGAACCCACGATCAAAAAAGTGCCTAAATATGGAATAAGTGATCCGCATATGCTGTATAAAATCTCATGTCTATACTTTATATAGAAACTCATCTCCACAACTCCCGCTGTCAATTTGTATATCACGGAACTATGGGTGCTATTTGTAGGGCACAGAATAATAGATACTCAATTTTCAGCGCGTCAAGCCGTGAATGCGCAAAACAAAAAACAAGTATGGAATCACGGATTCGGATATGCTCTATATAATATGATGTCCATACTTTATAAAAGTACATGTTTAACCAACCAACCCGCAATGTTAAACCGGCCAACTCACAACTCCACCTATCATTTTGTATTTCGTGGAAGTGTAGGTGCTATTTGTAGGACATAGAACAATAGAGGCTCAATTTTCAACCCGCCAGGCAGAGAACCATTGGGCCTTCACGTCTCCTGGGTATATCTTCTTCTGTTTTTCTTTTGTAACCCGCCTGACCGCTTTCCATATGCAATAATTAAGCTTTAATGCTAGTAGCCATCCTGCAGCAACCGTTACAGTTGTCATTAATGTCTGAAATTTCGGAGAATATTTGTCATTAGTACGAATTAAACTAAGATTTACGCACAAGCATGTTATCCTTTCCAAGTATTCATTTCAAAGGCGATGCAATCTTTTTTATTTTGTTCGCCTACAGGTTGGTGCTCTTAAGGAATTTTTTATTCTTAATGTCTTTTCACCATCACCGCCACTTCGACCCCATTTTTCAAAATTTACTTTCTAACCTCCTTGGCAGGGACTTAGCGGCCACGCAGCCTTGTTATGAAAAAGGACGACAATGGATTTCATTATGCATATGGGGGTGTTTACTTATACAGTCTCTGGTATCTCAAACCTGCTAATGCATGCATCTAGAGTAGCTGAGATGGTCTAAGAGGCCAGGGATAACAACTCCACAAGGCTTGTAGACACTTCAAATCTTACAAGCAGAATGTTAAACGGTAAACGGTATGGGTATGAGCCTCTCATCTACTATGG
>SNQJ01S0049815.1:59079-79304 GCA_010110895.2 Picea sitchensis | reverse complement strand
GACCAAAAGTCTTCGACAACATGGCATCTGATGATGCATCTCTTCATGGCACATGAGTTGACCACCTGTGTTGGAGAGGCGGTCAACAGGACTGAAATTAGAATACCATTCCCATGCATTTTTCCCATTTAATGAATATGCAAAAATTTTCATCAAGACATCTTCATGGACAATATTTAGATCTACAATAAACTTCATGAATAATGCAAGATGCTTTGAATCTAGATGAGGATGTCCCCAAAATATTGGAAGATACTTCCTCCAAATCTCAAATTGGATATTATTTGATGATCTAGGAATGCATGAAAAATCCAAAGGGTTGAGTGAATCTTCCCAATTTTTTTTTTTTGATGGAGCCTTTGAATCTTCAAATATGAAAAATAAAGAGCTGATACGAAATCTGAAAATACATAATCTTCATACCTCATACAATGATGTGGAGTCGCCAAGGTGAGCCTCTATGAAGGTTATTAATAGTTCAAGTCAGACTACAGATTATGATACTGTAAACAGGATGTTATTAGAAAACATCTTTTGCATCTATAAAGGTTGTGTTTCAACTTGCAATAATAAATAAACATATTCTTCATTTGGAAGTGGTAGTAAATGTATGAGGAGTTCAATATGAATCTTTTCTCAAGTTACTTTGTGTTGTGAATACAAATTAAATATTAAATGATTACCATGAAGGCAGGTATAGAATCTAGACATGATTCTTTTTATCATTTTCATAAGAGCATTTATTCTTGCAGGCAATCTCTGGAGTGCCTGCCATCAAAGATGGTTATAATCCTGCCACTTGGATGCTTGAAATCAGTACACAAGCAGCTGAACAGCGTATTGAACGGGACTTTGCAACAATATACAAAACTTCAGATCTTTATAAGTAAGTAAAGGAACTGTTCTTTTATAAGTTATAACATAACCCTTCCTGGTTTTATCGACGGATGTTTTTCTTATGTGACTGAGAAAATGAGATAAGAATAGTTTAAAAATTAGATTAAAAGTTTTGTAGTCAGAGAATGTTAGATTATTTCAACTCTTAAGTTATGTCATGTTGTAGGAGAACAGAGGCTTTGATTCAAGAGTTGAGCATTCCAGCACCTGGGTTGAAGGCATTGAGTTTTCCAACCCAGTTTGCGCAAAGTATTTTTACTCAGTTCCATGCATGTTATTGGAAGCAAAATGTGTCGTATTGGAGGAATCCCCATTACAATGTAGTTAGGATTTTCTTTACAACAATTTGTGCATTCATCTTTGGTTCAGTATTTTGGGATCGTGGCTCAAAAAGGTATGTCTTATTCTGTCTTATTCATTTCATCCATTTGTTTCTGTTAGCTGTTCCATTTTATCATCTTGGTTATCTCTTGATGCTGTCAATGTCATGTACTGGTCTAATCATGAGTTTTGTTCTACCTTTTGGGTTATTGTTTGATTTCTTTGAAACACATTGTTTGTGTCTAACTAAACTGGAAAGTATCATTGTAAATATAACTTGACTATGTCTGTACTTCTAACTTACAAGGATAGATGGATTTTCAAAGGGAATCAAAATAATGTTGGGATACGATTACATCATTAATAATTGACTTGCTCCATTGTTTTTTTCTTTTTACATGTAAGCCTTTTGTACGAATTTAAATTAAAGCGTGGTAGGTTATCAATATTGTTCTACGAATCAATGTTATTAGAACTTGAACCAGATCATAATCGAAAAAGCCAAAATCTCAAATTGGTCTGGAACTGAGAAATGCCTGAAAATAAAACGGTTGTACAAAAAATACATAGAATATTCTAATTTCAATAAAAAATGATATGTACACATCATTTTAAATACAAATCATTAGATACCAATTTCCAAATATGCAAAATTTTCTCATGTATATAGCATGTAATGGTGAATATGACAAAACGACATTGAGTGTGATTCATGTCTCAACCATAATACATAAACATTGAGGCTCTAAATGCCTCTAGAGTCCAAAAAAATAATGCTACAATAAATCAGCACAACATATCAACAAAATCAGCTATGCATCGAAATCAACCCACAAATAGTGCCAAATTGGCCCCAAGCTTACTTTGAATTAACTTTCTTTGCCACAGCTCAGAAGTCTCCTGATGATCACAAATTGAAATGGTCAATGAGAAGAGTGTTTTCCGGTGGTCTATATTACACAGAAATTTCAGAAGGGATTGACAGTTTCTATTACTCACTAAGTTCAATTGCTTCCAAGCTACATTGTTTTCTATTGAACCATTTGGTTTACATTGTTGAGTTGCCAACTCAGACAATGCACCCCTTATGCTAAATCCTGTATAGTAATGAGATGGTTAATTTCATTACAAACACATGTTCCCTTGGCATTTTCTTGTTTCTTACATGCAAGAATTCACTTTTAAGTTTTTATGTTTTGGTCTTACAATCCTACAATCTCCCAACCCACAAGCTGTAGAAGACCAAGGTTGCATTGTTTTATTTGATATAGTGCTGAAATGCTGAAAAACTGCCAATGCTAATAAAACTAGAAAACCACCTCAATTTTACTTTTGTTGTGTGAGTTCCTCGGAATTTGAGACGATTACCAAACATCTTGAAAATGGGGATCCCACATTCAACTTTTAATGTTAAGGAATTTAATTTATTGTTGACATTTTACCGAATGTTTTAAAACTTGAAATCAGACTAAGAACCAATTGAGGGTACTTGAAGGAGGGCACTTAGTCCTAGGAGCTTGGCACTATGTGATGTACACCTTGGAGGTTGGACACTTGACTTGAGGATGCTTGAGTTGAGGAGCATACTTTATGGAGGTTGGTTGTGGACCCGGACACATATGTTGAAGAGGAGCACTGGAGGATGGTAATCACATGACACATGAGAGTAGAATTGGACATGAGAGGACACATGGCACATAGTTAGAGGAGAAGCACCTTGCATGAGGGCTCTTGGATAGTGGACCACTATGGAAGAGGGAGCATTGGACTAACAACTTGTTCGAGAGCATACCATCTTGGGGGAGGAGCGTTGATCCCAAGAAGGATTATTCATGGAGGACATTTCAGCTTGGGGGTTTAGCGTTTAGGTGCTTGAGTGAAAAAAACCAGAAATTATAACTCGTTTAAAAAATTTCAAGCAAGATATAATTAATAAGTAAAAAAAACACTCTAGAGTATTGTACTCATGTTTACGTCTTAGGGGGGTATTCCTTTTACAAAGTTCATCATGCTAGCTCATCTTATTACAATTCCCCATGGGGGGTATGGAAACACGGTATGAAGAAAAGAGAAGAAAAAGGGGCCATAATGGCCGGCTAGACTTCTAAATTCTGAATTTGAACAAGTATCTTGTTCAACTTTGGTGGCTCAACTACAAGTCCATCCTAGTGCAACTTGGTGGGACAAGGACAAGGGGTGATTACCATTAGATGGAGTAGAGCTTAAGTTGGCCTATGGATTTTATAGGTGGCCTTTATCATTTTTTACATTTATAGTCGCTGCATCAACCTCTGGGGCTTCAACCCCTTATTCTCATGAGAGAATGGACCATGAGCCATTACCAAAGTTTAGTACACTATGACATGCTCTAGGATGGAATGTGTTAAGTATGGTGGGTGTTGTTCCTGAGATTAATCCTAAGGCTCAAAGAGTAATGTCAGGCATCAGGAGTGTTTAAAGAAAATGTTTTAATGAGTGCTTTTCCTACCTTTAGTTTTATGAGAAATGACCTTTAAATGAAATTAATAATAGGACAGTACAGAGGTTGTATTTCGTTATCTCAGTCACAATTATAATATCAAATGGTGTGGAAAAGAATTACAAAATTGTTAAACAAAGCCAAGCATCAATTGCAGATGAGTCTCACCTTGTTTGCAGTGAAGAAAAGTAGAGAACACACCCTTGAAACCGGATATAGAATGCAATAATTCACACAGATCGTAGGTCTTGTTTTACTCACAGTAAATATAGAGGAGAAACTGCTCACCGAATGAATCGCTGATATAATATGATCACAGTAGTTGTAATACTAAATTGCAACCAATCGCTCTTCAAGGAATTACATAAAGAAATTCGGGGAAATGGAAACACATAGGAAACACATAACTCAAATTGAACGAAAATAAGAATCTCTATCTGCACTTGTATTAATACTCAAAAAAGAGAGTTTCTCTATTACATCCGACAAGAAGCAGCCCTCTATAGATCTTAAATCTATGTATTTATACAAAATCTGTCACAACCGAAAACCGTTGGACTTCTTACAATATTTAACTAAAAATATCACGCATCTGAATAAAACAACTGCGTGTAAATTTTGATGAGTTTCGCTAGCGGTATCCTCTGTCTCTTCGTCTTCTGGTAGAATCACTCCTTCTCCTTAATCCTTTGGGTTGGGAACACATGTCATTAAGGAAACCTTAATCATTTAGCATATTGTCCTGGTCGTTTTAATTTCGTTGCCATTTGTCCCTTCAGATATATTCAGCGAGGAAATAAATCACAGTCGAGGTCATGGGGTGAGGATAATCAGACGAATAGCACAACATTGGCTCATCAAGGGATGGATAACAGACACAAGGAAGAGTAACCGTGTATGGAAAGAATGATGAGGGAACGAGTGTATGATGATGAAGTGGGATAAGTGGAGGTTAGAATGCGGGTGGACGGGGTAAATGACTGTTGGAAGGTGAAAGGTAGAGAGGGAGGAAGGAAAGGACACTGTACACGTTTTCTCACTTGCTCCCAGCTATGCTTGCCTTTCCATGTTCAATGCATTGGGTGAATCTATCCATCAATGCCACCACGAACCTTGAGGGCTCAATATTTTCATTTACCTCGAAAGCAAATAATTTCCTTTGTATTTGAGGCAACTTTTCTTGTATCTTGCTCACCTCTTGGACTGTGGCCTGAAATTGTGAACTTGGATGAACTATCCATTTATTTATTTTAAGAAGATCAATTTGGCTCATTCCTTGAATGGATGTCAGAGTTTCTTCTTTGTTCTTTATGGAATTTTGCTAGTTCATTTCTATCTCGATTTTCCCTAGGGCTTCTGAGATATTGCTCCCCTCAAACTCAATCATCTTTTTGTTTAGTGATGACAATGCCTCTAGACAAGCTTCTTTCACTTCTCTAGCATATTTCTTTCCTTCTTCCAGATTTGTCTCCCATACCTTTAGGGCCATCTCACCTCTTAATTGTTCCGAATAAGAGAGAAGAGGAAAATCAGGGACATTGGCTTTTTGCATCAATATGAGGACTTCTTGAAACTTAGTCCGAGCTGAGCAGGCCTCTTTCTCCTTGACATAGATATCCTTTAGGGAAAGGTCCACTGCCTGATAACATTTATGGATGGTATCTACCTCCAGAAAAAGATCTTGCTGGGCAACTTCAAGCTTCTCATTGATTTCCAACGCTTGAATTTTGAAGGCCGAGATGTCTATCGTGGTACCTTCAGTTAGGGCCAATCTGCCTTGCAACTATTCTATCAATTTGTCACACTGAGTGACCAGACCTTGGCTGGTTTGTGAACTCTAATGGAGTTCCTCAAGGTTATCCTGAAGCTATTGAATCTACTGCCGATCACTAGCTCTGATTTGCTCAAAATCCTAACTCATTTTGTTCTTGACAGTCTGCTCACCTGTATATATTTGGTTTTGCAAGTGTTCCACCAATAGGCACTTGTGTCACAATTGTTCGGTCAAATTGTCCATTGACCATTGATTGGCAGTGGCGAAGGAACCTAACGAACCTGCAACTTCCTTTGCAAACACTGGACCGTCCTGATCATTTTCGTCATATACCAGTCTTTTCCTTTTAGTTATGACCCCATCCTTTTGGTGAGATTCTCTTTTTACAATGGCCTTCCTTTTCTTACTAAAGAAAAAATCTGAAGGAGGCATCTCCTCGGACAATATGGGAGTAAGATCACCCACAAAAGTGATTTCAGAATTAGGATTTCCGAAGCTGGTCTGTAGAGGGGTTAAAGACGTAATGGGAGAGGCAACTTCAAAGGAATGTTGAGGTCCTGTTGTATTGGGGGTGCCAGCAGGAGTTGCTGGTGTTGAATGAGAGGAAATTTGTCTCGGATTCATGAAGGCCTCGAACCGTGCTATCATCTGTGGATCATTTAGCCTTGATAGCGACGTTCTTATCTCTTGAAATAATACCTCTGGGATTTTGGGAACCCTTTCGGATTTGGATTTAGTGGAGGAGCTTGGCACAGATTCTGTAGACTTAGCTTCCTGTGAAGGAGGCTTAGTTATTGATTCTCCCTGCAGTATCTTTGGTAGACTATTCCGCCTATGTTTTTGAAAGCTGAGGAAACCGGCTTGTTGGTCTAGGCGCAGGGTCAGGAATCTGTCTTGGACTTCCTCATAAGATTTCATCCCTTTGAATATTTCATCATACGGGGAATTCTGTTGCGTGTACTGCTTCATGTTGAATGGATCCATATGGTTTTCCATTGTTTTATGTGGATCGTGTTTCTTGAACTCAATGTCAACCAATTTAACATCATCTAGAGCCGCGGCCTCAACTTTAGAGTGGCCAAAATCCAATAATGTAAACATGCCAATTTGAATGGGGAAAGTCGGCCATACCTTTTTCTATGTTGCTTTCAGCTCCTTGTTGATACCTCTTGTTATCACACAGTTTGTAGTTTAGGAAAGTAGATAGTTGAAAGGAGTTCAAACTGGCGTAACTGGAACCAATCCCACCCAATGTCACCTCAATGGGATGGTTCTTTCTGTTTAGGGAGGTAAGGCCCAGGAGAGACGTCCTCGGTGACTTGGGGTTTTGAGAAGGCAAAGGTTTAAGAGCTAAAGGATAAATTTCCCCCTCACAAGTCACCACCTGATCAGAAAGTTCGGTTTATAGCCAATCCGGAAGTAATAACCAAGAAGCATCACTTCTTGGTTACTATTGTGTGCCCGAGAACAAAGCAACAATGAAACTATATGTGCAAGTTTGCTTGCTGGTTAGTACTTCATATAATAAATGACTTTCTGATAATAAACAATTGGTAAACAATATTATTGATGAAGCAAATCGAAGTTGTACAATAGCAATGATTACAGATACCTCATATCACACACGCTTAGAAGTTTAGGGAAAGTAGATAGTTTGTGGATTCAAATCATTTAATCGAACCAATCCCACCTAATGTTCAATGGAGGCCTCTTTCTCATAGGGAGGTAAGGCCCAGAGAGACGCCCTTCCTCAGGACTTGGGGTTTTGAGAAGGCAAAGGTTTAAGAGCTAAAGGATAAATTTCCCTCACAAGTCACCACCGACCGTAATTCTGCTTATAGCCAATCCGGAAGTAATAACCAAGAAGCATCACTTCTTGGTTACTATTGTGTGCCCAAGAACAAAGCAACAATGAAACTATATGCAAGTTTGAGCCGTTAGTTAGTACTTCATATAATAAATGACTTTCCTATAATAAACAATTGGTAAACAATATTATTGATGAAGCAACCAAGTCAGCTTAATGGGATTACGTTAGTTGCCTTTTCAGGAAACCCTAGAGAAAAATGGCCCCAAGTGTAGTAGACCTAGGCTTTAAGGTGTCTCTTTCTTCTCAGTTTAAGGATAGTATGACTGGTATATGAAGAGGGGAAAAATGAGTGTAGCTAAGGCTAGCCTCAATCCTCTTCAAGATGAAAGAGTGGAGTGTTGATATGGCAAGGCTCTATCTCATTTCAGCAAACAAAATGGCTAGAAATCTTGATGGGTACATGAGACAAGGACCTACAATGTGTGCTTGTCCTCTAGTTTATTCAAATTATAAATAATAAATGCAAGAGAAATAAAACTAAAACCATTCATTCAAGAATTTTTTATGTTTTGCAGAAATTTACTTACATTTGACCAAGAAATCAAGTAGCAAACCCTAGTTGTAACACCTTTCACCAAGATAAATGCCAAAAATGCCAAGAAAAATCTTCCTTCAACAAGTGCGCCTCATTATTTAAGCCAAAACCCTAGAATAGGGCCCAAATTTCAGACCTCACCAAGTGGTGAGTGAAAGATCCTGAAAAAATGAAGGTAAAAATCCCTCATTTATACCATTCCATGACCTAGTTTTACTTTTTAGGTCATGTAAAAGGTCGACAAGGCCAAAATACCAAAATCATACTGTTTTACATTAAATTGTCAAACTAAAACCCTAATTGAGATGAAAAGAGATAAAAATCCCCTCTAAGGGGGACATTAGCCCCTTCTAGGGCAAATGAAGCATCTTGGAGCAAAACGTTAGCCCTCCTTTTGCAGCTGGTTGAGAAGGTTTGACTTCGGCTGGGATTTTGTGATACAATTTATAAGTATGAGAGGAAAATGATAGATGAGAGGGAAAATGATGAAAAGTGATAAGTATGAGAGAAATGGACAATGACCTTTCATAGACCCACCCAGTGGCAACTCATCCCTCGGGGAAGCAACTTGCTAGGCCACTCTGTCATCCCCCCCAGGTATGGGCAAGTTAAAAGGCATAATGTCAAAGCAAACGTCATGAAGAAAAAGAGAATTAAGTGCACATATTCAAATGTTTTGAGAGTCAGAGTGACATGTACTGCGATACCCGGACTCATTACCTCATGGAGAAAGACCCACTGCTACTTCAGAACCAGGTCGATGGGATGGATGTTGCTGCTGCTGATAGATGGGAGGTACTAAAGAAAGGATGGGCCCTCCAGTGCCAAGCTCAAGTCAATATGGCTCTCGGTACTCCATGTCTAAGATATGTGGGCCTCGAGACATAATCTCCTTAGTTATCCCTAGGATAGGGGATAAGAAAGCTCACAAGGGGAGAAGGTCAACTTGTAGAGCCAAGTTCTCAACTTTCAAGAAGGAGAACTACATAATCACCTCAAGCTTCAAGGGGATATTCACCAAGTATGGCTCATGAGGAGAGTCATGAAACTCTTACTTCAGAAGAAGAAACTTTTAGAAAAACTTTCTATGATATGACAGAAATGGTGAAAGCTTTATTTATCGAAAGGAATGCAAGGTTGCAAGGTGAAAGGTCAAAACCTCCAAGAGGTAATGAGGATAATGAAGGTAAAACTACAAAAGGAAATGGAGGGAATGGTGATACTCCACCTCCATCTTCCACTTCTTCTACCATTTCACAACCACCTCCAAATTCTCCAAAATAACATGGTAAAATTCTTCCACAAACTCCTTTGCTTAACTGTTTTTAAATTTCTTTGGTGAGGAGTTTCGAAGGTGTTTTTCGGATAATCCACAGTTGGTGTCATTTTTGTCATCGACGTTTCGAATCCGAATCGGGATTCATCATCAGGACTAATCGTCAAATGAAAGCTTGTTGATCTTAGTCAATTAATATGTTAGATGCAGGACAATTTTTAATTTTAACCAGGTCGGCTATCTAATTCGGGGTTAAATTATTGTCTTTGCATTTTTTAAGAAAGTCTAGATCAACAACTCGTCTAATGATTTTAATCCGTCGATTTTCCATTAAACGGAAATTGTTCCAAGTTTCCCTTCCATACAAGGAAGATATTACTGTTTTCAAATTTCTGTGGTGAGGAGTTTCGAAGGTGTTTTCCGGATAATTCACAGTTGGTGTCATTTTTGTCATCGACGTTTCGAATCCGAATCGAGATTCATCATCAGGACTAATCGTCAAATGAAAGCTTGCTGATCTTAGTCAATTAATACTTTAGATGCAGGATAATTTTTAATTTTAACCAGGTCGACTATCTAATTCGGGGTTAAATTATTGTCTCAACATTTTTTAAGAAAGTCAAGATCATCAGCTCGTCTAATGATTTTAATCCATAGATTTTCCATTAAATGGAAATTGTTCCAGGTTTCCCTTCCGTACATGGAAGATATTACTGTTATCAAATTTTTGTGGTGAGGAGTTTCGAAGGTGTTTTCTGGATAATCCATAGTTGGTGTCATTTTTGTCATCGATGTTTCGAATCCGAATCGGGATTCATCATCAGTACTAATCGTCAAATGAAATCTTGTTGATCTTAGTCATTTGCTTAAGCTTGATATTAAGTTTGAATTGCCTATGTACAATGGAGAGGTAAATGCTGAGAAATTGGATAATTAGATTCGTCAGATTGAAGTGTATTGTAGGATACAAAGAATCAAAGATGATGAAACTAAGATCCAACTTGCTTCTCTTAGATTGGAAAGTGAAACACTCATTTGGTTGGAAGCCAAAACCCAAGAGGACATGAAGAAACATGGTAAAGTTTTATCCTCTTGGAATGATTTTATTGTTGCACTTAAAAGACAATTTTATCCATTAGCATACATGCAGAAAACTATTATGGATTGGAAAAATTTTAGACAAGCTAAAGGGAAAAGTGTGCAAAGCTACACTCAAGAATTTAGAACAAGAGCTTTGATTTTGGGTATAGATTTATCTTCTCAAGAAACTTTACTCAAATACATTGGAGGATTGCATAGCTACTCGAGGCACACAATACTTATGTTTAACCCTACAAATCTAGATGAAGTTTGTGTACAGGAAACTCATTTGGAAGCAAGGGGGAGGAATGAAACTCAAGAGGGCAGCAAGAAGCCATTTGTTAAGGGAGACAAGGGAAAGAGGAAATTCAAAGGAAATGGAAGAAAGAATGCTTCAGTCAAGAAAGAGGGAGAGAAACTCTCATGTAAACATTGTTCAAAAGATGGCCATGATGAAGACCATTGTTGGAAACTTCATCCTTAATGAGACCCAAAAAATTCAGCCATAAGGGGAAACCAAAGACTACTGCAACTACACAACATGATTTAGGTTATGATTCGGGAGATGAAACAAAAATTACAGCCATGGGTTTTCAAGGTAAGGATTCTATTTCAAGTACTAGTTCTTCAAGTAGTAGTAGCCTCAATGAAACTCAACATGAAAAAAAAAAGAATAGAGCTTTTCCACATAAAGGTTATTTCAAAGCATACCAACATAGATACTCTTTTTGATACTGGATCTCAAACAAACCTCATATCTGAAGACACTGTCAAGAAATTAAAATTGGAAACTACTCCACATCCTAAACCATACCCTCTAGGATGGATATGTGACAATGCCAAATTGCATGTGACAAGAAGATGTAAACTTAGATTTTCCATCACTGCAAACTTTGTAGATGAGGTAGAGCTTGATGTTATTCCATTGGATATTTGTGGTATTGTGTTGGAAAGCCCATATTTATATGATAGGAGAGCCATCTTTCATCGTCATGAGAACAAGTATCATTGTTTAAAAATGGAGTTGAGTACATTGTTAGAGCACATACAAAGAAGTTAAATTTGTCACTTGTAAATGCGGGACAAATGAAGAGATTAGTCAATGCTAGTAAGAACTTTGTCCTCTTGATGATCAAACCCAAAAACAACGGTAAAAAATAAGCTTTCCAAGGTTGTGATGCAAAGTTGAAATCTGATTTATATGAGTTTGTTAACCAATATGATGAGATGTTTCAGGAACCAAAAGGATTGCCTCCAAAGAGGGGTATCCAACATGAGATACAATTGCAGCAAGATTGTCCTCTTCTAAACATTGGTATGTACATGATGTCAGTCATGGAGAATGTTGAAATTAAAAAAACAAATCCAAGAGTCGCTTGACAAAGGAGTTATCATGCCAAGCAAATCACCATGTGGGTCAACAATTGTTTTAGTGCCAAAGAAAGATGGTACATGGCGCATGTGTATAGATTTCAGAGCCTTGAACAAGATTACGTAAAGAATTGTTATCCTCTTCCTAGAATTGATGATTTGCTTGATCAATTGAAAGATGCTAAGTATTTTATTAAGTTGGATTTGAGAAGTGGATATCATCAGATTAGGATTGTTTAAAGAGACACATGGAAGCCAGCTTTCAAAACAAATCAAGGTTTGTTTGAATGGATGGTTATGCCATTTGGGATTTGTAATGCTCTTGCTATATTCATGAGAGTGATGAATGATGTTTTAAGGCCTTTTCTTGATGATTGTGTGATTGTCTACTTGGATGACATTTCGATATTTAGCAAATCTCGTGAAGATCATGTTATCCATGTAAAGCAAGTTTTAGATGTCTTGAAGAAAGAAAAGTGGTTTTTAAAGATGTCTAAATGTGAGTTTGGGAGGACCTCACTTGTTTACTTGGGACATATTGTTGGAGGAGGAGAACTGAAAATTGATCCTTCCAAGGTCCAAGTCATTTTGGATTGGCCCAATCCCAACAATGTGACAGAGGTAAGATGCCTTTTGGGGGAAGCCCAATATTGGAGAATGTTTATTGCTAACTTCTCTTCAATTGCAACTCCATTACATGCAACGACAAGCATCAAACAAGTTTTCCAATGGGGAGGCAAGCAACAAAAATATTTTGATGCATTGAAGGAGAAGATTAGTTCAACTCCAGTTCTTGCACTTCCTAATTTGAGACAGCCATTTGAGATCCAAACAAATGCAAGTAATTATGCAATGTGAGCAGTCTTGTTGCAACATGGTAAGCCCATTTGATTTCATTATGAAACTTTTATTGGTGTTGTGATTAATTATCCTACTTATAATAAGGAGTTGTATGCATTGTTGCAAAGTGTGAAAAAATGAAAACATTATTTGTTGGGAAAATAAACTATCATTCACACAGATCATTAGCCATTGCGATACTTACAATCACAAACAAAGCTACAAAAAGAAAGGCACTTCAAATGGATGGGTTTTCTACAACAATTCCACTTGGTTATAAGGTATAAGAAAGTCATTTATAACAAAGTTGATAATATGCTTTCTAGGCCTATTGTTAGTGCTTAAGTTATTCTTAAACATAATTCTACCATGCATGAGAGCTATGTTGAACAATATGCTTTAGATGCTGATTTTAAAGAGGTTTATGCAACTTTGTGTCATTCTAACCAAGTTGAATTGGATTACCATGTGCATGATAAGCTTTTGTATCATCTTGGCAAGCTATGTATTCCACAGGGTGAAAGAGTCAACATCATAAGGGAAGCACATTCTTCTTTTATTGTTGGCCACTTTGGTGTAGGCAAGACGGTGGCTAATTTGCAAAGGTATTGCTATTGGCCTAAAATGAATGAAAGTGTTTCAAGATATGTAAGAGGATGTTCTTTATGTGCTACAAGTAAGCCTAGCAAAAGAAAGTTGGGTTTGTATACTCCACTTCCGGTTCCTTCTCGTCCTTGGGAAAGCATTTCCATGGACTTTGTAGGAKKTCTACCTATGTCTAAAAAGAATCATGATTATCTTTATGTTGTGGTTGACCGTTTCAGCAAAATGTGTATTTTGATGCCTTGTAAGAAGCAAAGGTTGCAGCTGAACAAACGACACAAATGTTTTTTCAGCATGTTTGGGTACATTTTGAGTTGCCCAAATCCATTATTTTTGATCGAGATTATGGATTTATTGGGAACTTTTGGTCAAGCTTATGGGCACTCATGGACACCAAGCTAAAAAAGAGCACATCATTTCATCCACGAACTGATGGTCAAACAAAAGTGGGGAATAGAACAATAGTGCATCTTCTTCGTGGTTATTGCAGCAAGTATCCTAAGCTTTGGGATGAACACCTACACTACATTCAACATGCTTACAACCGGGCTAAGCACTCTTCGACTGAAACATCTTCATTTGAGACATGTTTTGGTTATTTGCCAAAATCTCTTTTAGATTTTATCTTTGGGATGGATATTTCTATTGATGGTCATTATGACATTGATAGAGCAAAGAAGTTCATTGAAAAAATTTAGTTGGTGCATCAAATGGTATAAGAACAGTTGGAAAAGAGCCAAGCCAAGTACAAGACAAGGCATGACAAGCATCGTGTTGATCACAGTTTCAAAGTTGGAGATGAAGTTTGGCTTTACATTAACAAGGAGAGGCTTAAAGGAGAAGGAAAAAAACTGAAACCAATTAGATATGGACCTTTCAAGATTCTTGAAAAGATTGGTAACAATGCCTTCCGTTTAGATTTGCCTCCTTATATGCAAATGTATGTAGTTGTTAATGTTGAAAATTTGAGATTGTATGAATCTCCTGTTGCCGTTCCTATACACACTTGCAAACGTGAGCTAAGTCCTGCTCACTTAGTGTGTCGGAGGCACAATGCCTAGGTTCAAAGTCCACGCTGTCACTTTGACTTGAACCTCTTCCGTCTAGGCTAACTCCTAGGGAAGCCAAGGGGGGTAGACCCTAATTACTAGATGAGATTAACATTTATTTTCTAGGAGTTGGTTTTAATTGGTTAAATGGTCAGGGGGAATCTAGCCTATGATGTTAAACAACAAATGCAAGATGCAATTATCTAAGTATGAAAGTCGGACCTTTTCCTAGGGAAACTAAGACTAGTGCCTAAGATTGGGCAAGGGGTCAACTAAGTTAAGGGGATGTTTGTTACAAGATAATTACAAGTTACAAAGATTACAAAATTATAACAAGACAGATACAGATAGATACAAAAGAATATATGAGATATATAAGCTAAATTAGATTAGATACAAGATACAGAAGGAAAGCCTAAGATATACAGATTAAGACTAAGCTAGATACAATAGATATAAGATATTAACAAGTGCTTGAAATGTGCAGGAAAACAAGATATTCAAAGATGCAAAGATGATCAACACATCAAGCCAAGCATGCTCACAACAAATAGAATTCTGTTGGACTGCTTTTCAATGGCCAAAAGACGCAAAACACTCAAGACCCAGTCAAGAGAATGCCTCCAGGTGGATGCGCACTTCTTGAAGGATCACACCACAGATACAGGGATACAAGATAGATGAAATGCTTGAAAAATGAAGTATTCCAGATAAGAGATATAACCACATAAGCAATTATTCTACAACATATAAAAGACTTGCAGATGAATGTAAATATGAGATCTGAATGCTTGCAAGTGTGGAATGTAAATTGACGATGTTGTAGACTAAGGATTGAGTTAAGTGATTAAGTGTGATTAATTTTATCCCTATCTAGGTGTCAACCCAAAAAAGATAGGGTGTCAACCCAAAAACTCTCCTCCCCCAGTTACCAAGTGACTGCTGGATGCTCAAGAAGTGAGGCAATGAAGCCTACCCTAGCTTCACAGGTCATCCCTAAGATCAGAGTACTCCCGGAAAGGACGCCATGCGCCGTGAGACCGTCCTTGGCCTAGCACCTTTCGTTGCCTTCCTCCAACCCCATTTTAAATGGCGAAGATGGTGAGTTATGGTGTCCTATTAAGTCTAATTAATTTATTTTAGACCTATGAGCTAAGTATTGCAATGTGTGTTTGAGTGCTTGTAGCTTGCTCAAAAGTTGCCAAAGTACTAAAACTGAAGGATTGAATAATATGGAGGCTGAAGCCTTGAAATACTGAAATTGCAAATTAAGTCCTTAATGTATGAAACTATCGCATGTAGAAGTTAAGAAATGAAAATGCTTGTGAAACCGAAACCGAAGATTATGAAGGCTGAGGCCTTTGAACAATAGATTGCAAGTTTAAATTTTAATTTTCGGAAAGGGCCTTGGGGGCCCAAAACTGGAATTAATGATTAAGTTCTTAGATTATTAAATTGCGTATGTAAAGTACATGAACTTAAAGTAACTTGCAAAATAGAAGTGATAAATTAAGTCTTTAAGATGTTAATGTTTGCATGCATGAATGAGATAAAGAGTTAAGCACTAGATACTTGCGTGCAAAGTAAATCATGAAAGAAAAGATCCAATATGCCTCCACGGGCTCTAATCTAGCATTTAGGTGTGATATCTACTCTATATTATTTCAGATTTTAGCATGCATGTAAGAAATCACATTTAAACTAGCTAAACTAATCAAAGAAAAACCCAAAGAAATCTAACTAAAACTTGCAAAAAAATAAGATTGAAAATAAAAGAAGGCAAGCCTCTTGGGTACAACTCCTTTGGGCTTGTGTACAATGTTTAGAATGAAGGAGAAATAAGAAGGAACTGTTACCACTCTTGGAAGGAGTACCGGAAAGGTGTCTTGTACTCGAATTTGGGCAGCATGCCCTCTTGTTGTGGTAAGAATCTGCAAAAATCAGCAAGCTATTGCTTGCTGATTTGTGCTGCAACACACTCAAAAAAAGTTATGAAATTCTTGTCTTCCAACAGAAATTTTGTACATATAGAAAACAAAATTTTATATGATTAAATTGACCTATCTAAGCACGTTAGCCACTAAAATCTGAATATGAAAGAATGAGGAAGAAGAACATAAAATTGCTTGTGAAGTGTAAGTGAAGATGAGGGTAGATTCGTCCTTGAAGCTATCCCAACAACTTCTTTTCAAGGCAACCTGCAAGCTTCAATAAACCGTGAGATCAAATAGATAAATGGATTGCATGCATGGATAATACAACAAAGTTAGTATTAAACATGAATATAACGCATATAGGCAAGCAAACAAAGTTTTACTCCACCTAGCCAAGCAAACAAAGTTATACCTTAGCTATGCTACTCAATGATCACAAAATACTGAAAGCAAAGAACAATATCACCTCATGAATACATGGATCATCCAGACAAATCTTGAAATCCCCGAGTCCTCCAAAGCAGTTTCTTGTATTATCAAATGGGAAGAGGTGGTAGCAACAATGTTGCTACAAGCTCTTCAAGAGCAAAAACCAGTGAAACAATGTGAAAGCAATGAGAGAGAGAGAGAGAGAGTGGGATGGTGAGAAAATAGTAGCATAATAGTACCATAATGAAAGGTAATGAATGAGGGAGTGAGAGGTCTCTTAAATAGCAATAAGGGACCAAGAGACCCCTCTCAGATCATTGACAAATGTCAATATCCAAACTCAAGGGAAACTTCAACCAATGAAAGTGCAAGCTTTTAGGTATCAAAGGAAATGCCAAGTAAGGTAAGTGGATGGGTGAGAAAGCAAGGGAAAACATGTGTATTGGTTGAAGGAGAGGCCCACACTTTCCCTCAAAGCAATTTTCAACTTAATATTTGATGTTTCCATTTCAACTAAGAGGGAAAACGTAAGCCAAAAGAGGAATGCGTGAGGATTAAAGGAAATGCGTGAGGATTGGTGAGGGCGAAATGGTATGTGAGGTGAGTGGAAAGGTGAAGTGGCATGAGAGGGGAGGCGTATTGGATGAAGGAGAGGCCCCACGCTTTCCTTCAAAGGTGAGTTTCCAAATTACGTGTGACCTTTCCAACTTTACATGAGGGAAAGGATGAGTTTAAAGTTGTAAGGCGTGAGTTCAAGTGATAGTGTGGGGACATGTGGGTAGAGTGTGTTGAACACACTCCACATTGGCACGTGATAGGTAGAGGAAGGGCGTACAAGTGAAAGAGGGACCCACGCTCCATTTAAATGTGAGTTTCTAAGTATCACGGGGAGAGGGTTGCACGCAAGCTTCAAAGGGAAAGATTAAAAGGTGAGTTAATAAATTAAAAGGGGGTTTAAAAGGGTAGGTAAAGGTTAGGAAATGGTTGGGATGGTTTAGGGTAGTCTCTCTCAACACTATTTCACCTTAACTTTACCTTATTTGGTCCATTATTACAAAATTGACATTTTCCCATGTCCTGGGTTTAGCAATTAAAATTGTTGTTTTCCGAAAAAAACTCCTAAGTGGACAAAAACCCTAACAAAACTTGTCCGACTGAGTTGAAACTTGGTCCACGGGTGTAGGGGGTCTCATTATCTTTCTTTTGAGTGCAAATACCCCTATCAAAAATCCCGGGACCTAAGTTTTACATTAATTATCCAAAGTTAATTAATTAATTAATTAATTCCCAACCTTAAAAAAAAACCTAGCTAGACTCGACGGAATTCCGCGAAATTTTGCGTGTTGTCTTACATGGTCATTTACATCGTTCCTAAACACTAGCTACCCAATAATGACTTCATTAGAATGCCTTTCACCACTTTGGAGGATTTATTGCTAGTGGGAGTGAAAAACTCAAGGGAAATTAACCCGGCTGGTTAGGCCACATTAACCTCCAGAGGATAAAAAACACTCGGTGAAAGGAACTCTCCTAATGAAAAAATCCTAAGGAAACTGACCTAACCATGATCCATGTATACCTATTACAATATTAACCCACGTAGGGGTGCAGTAATCCCGCTTACAAAACTGTGTGTTGGAGCTAAAAATGCCCTGTAGAACCAATTAGTCTTCGACATGTTTGCATCTGTTGATGCATATCTTCATGGTACATGGAGTTGACCCCCTAGTTGAAGAAGCGATCAACACCTCCTTTGATTGATGATCAAGGAGAGCATGTTCGGATTCCTTCCATAGATGATTTCTCGCCAGAATATCTTTCAGAATTACATGAGGATACAATCTTTGACAAGAGGATGAGGACTTCAAAATGAGGGAATGTGGAATACGTTCGTGTTGGTCTTAAAGGCACAAATCCAAGCAAATCTAAATGGATTGAGGTTGGAAAGGTGAGGGAACTGTACCATCATCTTCAGATAGACTGAAAGTAGTCTTTTGGAGGTCCAAAGGCTTCCCAATGGAGAGGAGTGATCCAAGGGATCAAAATATGATAAAAAAAAAAATTACTCGGAATTGCTCGAAATTGGACTCGTGCGTAGGCCTCATCCTCATGATCCCAACACAACTTGAATGGGTTCAAACAAACGTCGTATGCGAGAGATATCACGTTCTGTCCACTTTGCCAAATAGGGAAAAATTTTGCTGACTGTACAGTTCGTATAGGCCACGTGGTAGCTGACCGTACAATCCATACGGACCGTACAACTGACATGGCAGGGTGACGTGAATTGTTGGTGTGGCAGGGTGATTGGGAAGGTGAAAGGCAAGGTGCCACGTGGCCCATCCAGGGACCACCACGTGGCACCCCGTTATTGGTTAGATTGGTTAAAATGTTATGGAGTCCGCGGGGGTCAAATCCGGGACCTCCACCATGGGCATAGTCTTCGCGTAGGCCGGGCCACCATTCCGCCTACAACGCCTACAACATGGTACTTAACCCTATAGTGGAGAACTACTATTTAAGTTTGCGTTAACTGTAGTTCGAGCGGAGTCCGAGCCGGGGCTTAGCCCCAACCCTTGGTCTTACCACACTACCATACGACCTTGTGCAACGTTCCCAAATGGTTAGCCAACGGGTCCAGTTATAGCGCTAAGGCATGGCCATGGGGGGCATGTGACCGACACCTCCGCTGAAAAAGGCGTTTATGCGGAACGGGCGCGGTGCTGGGTTTTTAGCACGAGAAATGCCCATGAGCTAGGTTAGTCACACACATGTGCGTTTTGGCGAGCAAAGACAACAAGCTTGAAGGAGAAAACTTCCAGGAAGTGATTTCTTCTCAGTTTTTGTCCAAACTAGGTGCAGGAAGAGCCCAACTAGGAGTTTTTGGACATTCTAGAGCCATTGGAGCCATCTATTTTTCATTTTGAGCATTGTAAAGCACTGATTTTGACATTTTGAGCATTAATGAAAATGAACCATTGGAAGATGGACTAGGAGATGTAGCCCAAGAGAGTGGTGAACTCCTTTATCATTTTGCTGTGTTAATGTGCTTATTTTGATGGTTGTTATGTCTGTTTATGTTGCTCATGTTTAATTAAAAAATCATTAAGTTTTATGTGTTTGCAACTTGATCCTATTGCCCAAGCACATACAATTTACACTTGAAATTTTTAAGATACACAAGCCTACTTTATTTTCAGATCATCACAAGAGGATGTTAGTGGTTTGGTAGAGGAGCGCCAAATGATGGAGGTGTGTGAGGTGTACCCTGGATCGTTGATGGTTATGGAGGGATATGACCAGGAGACGATGGGGGATGTCCAAGTGTCACAGGGACCACAATTCATGGGTAGTTCTGAGACAGTTGGTCATACACATACACATGGGGATTCCAAAGCCAGGGGAAGTTACGAGGAAACTTCCATTTTTGTTCCAGGATTGCCTGACGTAGAGGTTGATCCAGCAGTACACCTTGGATACGTGATGAGGCAAGAGTATATAGGAGCTTGCATGACTATACAGGGGCATATGATGATGAGAGATAGTTCACAGGAGCATGCAGAAGTGTATAGTGGGATTCAGGGGGACGCATTGGATTGCAGGGAGGAGGCATACTTAGTGGAGCATGGAGATTCCTCTCCCTTGCAGCAGTACATAGTTCTGGGAGATCAACTTCACACTAGCAACAACTATATGAGAGATGATGGGGGGAGAGTGATTGACCAACAGTTTGTGGAGTTACCTGTTATCGCACAGTTTGTAGCTAG